>JAIUZE010000940.1:0-70291 GCA_022085475.1 Heliosperma pusillum | reverse complement strand
ATCTACTCCCTTTTTTTTTTATGAATGTAATTTTAAAAAATTTTGACTTAAATTTTATTTATATTTATATAATTAGATCATATTTATAACTCCAATAAAGAATGTAGGATATGTAGAATAGTTGGAGAGTGTTAGAGAGAGTAATTAAATAGAGAGAGCATGAAAGAGAGTAAATAAATAGTGTGAAATTTATGTGGGTCCTACTTGATAAGAAAAAGGGGAAAAAGAAGGGTTTTTTTCCAGCCAATAGGAGGGCTGGAAAAAACTCCCCTTTTATATATAGGGGTGATGACAAAATATAGGGGCTAATAATTTAATTTCAAATATCTTCTGCCAGCATTTGAGGATAATAAATGTCAATTATACTGGGACTTCCATATTATATACTTTGAAATGTAAAATTAATTTTGTTTTTTTTTCCCTAAGAAAATATATGCTGGAAAATAATTATATTAGTTTTGTAATTCAGGTTTAAAATTGCCTGGTCAAAAAGTTCGTTCTGTAAAGGTTGTTATTTTGAGCTTGTAGAATCTTGATATTTAGGACCAGTGACGGAGCCAGGACTTGAATTTAGAGGGGCGAACGATTATTTTCAAAAGATACATTTAAAAAACTTCGAAAATTTCAACCATCAGGGGAAGCGCCCCTACTAACCCCCTAGCTCCACCACTGTTTAGAACCTTTGTATTGAAAATGTAAGTATGTATCTAGAGGAGTAGAGGTAGTTGTTTCACTTGTTTGACCTTTTGTATCTCGGGTCTTTAGATTTTTAGGTACACAATTTAGTGGGTATCATTGGGTTAACATTTAAATCGCTTGTGTGATCTCTGGTCAGCTCTATCCTGGGTAGGGCACGGTTTTTTATTTTCTTTTTTTTGATAAAACTAAAACGTTTACACTTTTTACGAAAACATCTTTTACGAAAAAAAGTACATATAGATGTAAAAAAATACGGTCAAATTTCCGTCTTGGAGTCCACAATAAAACAAATAGGAACAAAATGAAAATAGGAGGGAGCATTAAACACGGGTTAATTACTTATTTTTGATTAGTTATTTTTGTAAAATTGTAATCACTTTTTAACTTAGACTTGATGGTTGTATACTTATTAATTTTATACTCCGGTAGTATTTGGTTAAAACAATTTAATAAATGACTAACTAGGAAAAGGAAAAGGTGCATACGGTGACATATCCTAAAGGGACGAGGGCTGAGAACATGAGGATATTTTTGTCATAAATGTGAGACATTGGGCTTCTCATTTAAATACTACGAAGTATTATTAAGACCAACTTGATAAATGGTCTAAGAGTACAAAACCCGTGCTGTTCTTTTTAAATACTTTACACGGTGTAGTACCAACGAATACTCACACACTAGATTTATGTCGCACAATTCGTTTTTTTGTATTTTATTTTGTAGCTTGTCTCACTAAAGACGGACACTATCCGTCACAAGTTGAAGACGGATAATGTCGATCTTACAATATGCAAGTGAAAGGGTAAGTGGGGGATCCATTTACCTTCCACTTGCCCTCCCTACTTGCATATTGTGAGAAGGACACTATCCGTCTTCAGCTTGTGACGTATAATGCCCGTCTTCAATGAGAAATTGTGTTTATTGTATCTTAAGGAGGTAATTTAGAAAAATGAAATTTAAAGTTGAGTAATTTCTAATTTACTACTCCGTATTATATATGTATTGCAAAATCGCGCAGTACTCCGTATGGGATAGCGTAAAATTTGTGGACTCTTCAAAGTGTTAAAATGATTGACTATTGAACTTGTTACGAATTTGTGGTATTGCAATATAGCACGTGAGGTAATTCTCTGGATGACATACGGATTAGAGTATTTAGAAGGTTTATAAATTGGAATGCACGCGCCTTTCTTTTTTCGTTAACTTGCACGACCTGTATACTAACGGACTCCACCCTCCAGGCCGTCCTCAATGCTTCTCCTACATTGTTGTAACTTTGACTTGAAGTGGAGTATAATGGACAACCAAAATCAAATTATTTCATAGAAAAAGTTTTAATATAAAAAGATAAATAAATAATTGGGACATTTAAAATTGGAATTGGTAAACAAGGAGGGAATGCCAAAATTAGCTGACCTCGTCTGCTGAGCTCTCTAATCCTAGTGTATTTCAGGAAACGGAGAAATACCGCAATGTTGTCCGTCAGCATATGGACCTGGATATGGTTCAGTCAAGGCTCGATCGAGGCTTTTACTGTGAATGCCACCCTAAATTTTACCGTGATCTCCTCCTCATTTTCACCAATGCCGTTCTATTTTACCGCAAAAGCTCAGCGGAACATATTGCAGCTCGTGAATTGCGAAGGCTAGTGATGGATGAAATTAGCCTTAGAATCCACAAGCCTAAAATTCTACCCACAAAACCCGAACCAGAAACCCAACATCTTGAACCTGTAGTGAAAAAACCGAGATCCTCCACCACCATGGTTGTGTGTAGGAGACGGACCTCCATGCAAGGGTTGTCAGAGACTATCAGGAAGAAGGAAGAATCGCACAATAATGTTACTGCTACTAGCGGTAATATTAAAAACAATAATATTGGAGATCAGAATCAAAAGAAGGTTGATGGTGGTGGTAGTAGCAGCAATAGCAACGCTTTGGAAGGAGTCGCAAACTCGAAAAAGTTGGTCACACAAGAACGAGAGGGAGAACGAGAACGATCGTCTTTGGGGCGTGGAACAACGTTAAGATTGAGCAATAATAACAGTAAAAAGATAATTAGCAAAGACGGTGTAAAGAGGGAGAAAATGGAGAATGTAAATAACAAAGAGGAGGGTTCTAAGATCAATGTTGATCATAAGCAAGAGAAGACAACTACAACAACTGTATTGAAAAAACAAGGGGTTGCTAATTTCTTGAAGAGAATTAACCATGATTCGCCTTCAAGTCAAGAGAAAGCGAGCAATAATAATGACGACTCTGATGATGAAGAGGAAGACGATAGTGAAAAACTAGAAGTTCGAAGAAAGAGGAAAATGGAAAATAGTAACGGGAAAAAGGCACTAGGGAATGCAAGGAAAAATAATACAACTAAAGAGATAGATTTGATTGTCCCTCGGAGAATTTCTGGAAGGAAAGGAGAAAAAGAGGTAGGAACGTCTAGTAGAGCAACGGGTCGGCCGCCTAAAAGGAAGGCGGCAATGATCAGTGGTGGCACGCCTGATTCGGGAAAAGGGAGGAAATCTGGTAGCGATAAATCTAGGAAAAAACCAAGGAGGTAGACTGTATTTTCCAATTTGTATTACTAGCTTGTTGTACATTCATGATGTTACGGAGTATTTCTTTTTTTATCGTTTTTTTTTCCCCATTGTTAGCTTGTGTACAGAGATTTAGGGAGCTGCTGAAAGTTTCCAATTAGGTTTAGTAACTGCCATACGAAGTTGATGAAGAAATTAACTGTGTTGCATTCGTAAAGGATCTCCTTTTTCTTTTGTTCTAAGAATACCAACCCGGATGTTAAGGACATAAAATTCATAAACCTCTTCAATATGAAAGCCATCTAAACCTCACTACCAATTACTCATCATATCATACAAAAGTGTTTTTGCCATTGAACAAACTTGTACATAAATATGGACGAACCCTTTTCACAAACTTCTATTGTTATTGCCCTAGCATACCTCCAAATGTTAGATATGAGTACACACTAGTTTTAAACCCGTGCAATATTGCACGGGTATGCTCTAAAAAATGGCAATTAATGAAATATATTTATGCAAAATAATCTCTCAAGTGGATATAGCTATAGTTGTTTCTTACTTTATTCGTCTGGATTATTTATTTATCTTTTTAATTACTTAATAAGGAATATTTTAACCAAATGTAAAAATTATTATAGGCAAATCTGGCTACGGTTCTTCTAGCCAAAATTATCTCCAATTAATACTGATTTTCAGCCAGTTTAGAAACATTTGAAGCATAAACTTTCATTTTTTTCAAATTTTCAATTGTACCACTTTAAACTTTGACAAATAAAAATGTGAGTGTTAATACACAAATTTTCATTGAAGATTAATTATTTTCCTCTTTTTAAAAAGACTTGTCAAATGTCGTCATTTTAATGACAAATGTGACCCATTGACAAACAACCTGTTATAGGAATAATGGTACAGTTACATTTTGTCTTAAATGGATCACATTTACCCTGTCTTTTCTAAAAGACGACATTTGATTGTCTTCATCGAGACTTATTGTTCTAATATACTCCGTAACAACCTGTATCTGTCAAACAAAGCATGGGCATTGCGCATGTAAAAAAGAAATTCGTTTGATCGTGAAATTAATTAAGTTGATGGATTAATTTGATTGCGAAATCCCAGTAAGAACATCGAAATTAATTATTTCGATCACCTAAGTAAAAAGTGAATTTACAAGAATAAAATTTGGAATCTTAAAATCAAATATTGTAACCTAAAGCCGTTGCCGGACATCGAATGTCAGATCAGTTGTTTGTCTTTCGCAGTGACCGGATGACCGTTATTAACTCCCAACACATACAACTTTGATTTTACATTAGTTTGACTTAAATTGAAGCAAATAACAATGGAGTAACAATAATGTTTCTACGTAAAATTGGAGCAATTAATTGTGTTAAGAAGGTAATAGTTTTGATTTTGATGTTAAAAAATATCGTCAAAATTGATGGTGAAAGATGGAGGTGGAAGGTTTAAGAATGGAAATTAATTATTGATGAAGAAATTATCAGATAGGAAAAATAATGTTAACTGGTATGCGGCCTGTGGGAATTCAGTTTTACTCAATTACTTTCTTTATATTTGATTTTTTTTTAAATTTTTTATTAGAAAATGTTTAGATGACGTGGCTTCACCTATGGCCTTTAAATGTTTCTATTTTAAGATATAGAGGATTGTATCATGTGAAATTGATGATTTACCCTCTCAAATTTGCTCAGGGGTAAAATTTTGTTCCCTCCCATTTTCCCTCTTTTTTTTCCATCTCCCCCCATTTCATTTTATTTGTCGTTTTAGAAAAAATTAAAGCAAAAAAAAAAAACAGAAAGATTATTATATACATAGGATGTTTACAATAAGGCTCAAAATAATTAATTTTTTTTTTAAAAAATATTATTACAATTGAAAAAAAAATAACAAAATCGATATATATATATATATGTTTAAGAAAATTAAAATATCACGACAACAATTATTAGCCGATCTGCCTATTTTAAACGACATGCAAATGAATTACTGCTTTGAAAAGTTGATTTCTTAAACATTAAAATTTCATACTTTCATATTTAAGACGGATATAAGACGGATAATATCCGTCTTAAATGAGAATTGTGTTTTATAGTATAAGTTTTCGGTCATAATATATTACTCTTTCTGTCCCGACCAATTGTTATCAACTTTCGTTTTGGGGCGTGTTATTACTTAATTGTTATCTATTTCTATTTTTTGTAAGTTTATACAAGTGAGCAAATGACCATGATCTTGAATTTGTAAAACTAACAGTGCTGTTTCGTTTTTTTTTTTGTGAGAAAGAGCTAGAGGGAAGGCGGATTGGACCAACAAAGTTAAGAGCGGAAGTTAAGAGCACAAGTGCCACCGAGTGAGGCAGAATAAAAATCAAGAAGTGAGTCGAAGTGTACTGTAACAATAGTATGCTGGAGGGTAGGTTTTGTTAATAGGATATGATTTGAGTTTGTTAAATGTTAATATTCCCTCCTAGTCGGTCATTTCTTCCCTCTTTTCTTATTGGGTAAGTCGGGTTTTCTTCCCTCTTTCCCTTTTTGGATGTGGCGTTGTGTATTTTGTGTGGTCTAAATTCATTTGTATGTGGGGTAGTGTGTTTTGTGTGTTCCAAATTTATTTCCTTAATTTTTGTGTAAAAGGGAGAGGGGAAGAAATGAGTAATTAGGAGGGAGTATGATATTATTTGATGTTTATACACATTACATTAGATATGTCTATTAACTCAAGAAAAAAAGAAAGACGGGCTTATAAGATTACATCATATTTTTTTCAAAAGGGGACTAGTGTAACACCCGTGAAAATTCACGGGATTGTTTTTAATTTTTAGAAATTTAATTTATTTACTAAATTTGTAAATGAATGTACATATACATATATAGATGCGCGGTCGTTGTTCGTATATATAAGCTTACCTTTTCAACTACGTTTTATAAGAAATATCCCGTATCTTCTATAAGATCTTCCACATTTGTTTTTAACAAAAATTTAGTGGAAGAATATTATGTGGAGGAAAATGAAAGTATGAGAGAGAATTTGACATGATTGACTAATAAGGAAAGTGAATGACGTTAGTGAATTTGTTATTTTAGGAAATATGCAAGATCATAGGGAATGGAAGGAAATATATACTTGTGCGAATTACTACTTACAATAACAATCAGCCTACTACCTACTCGATCAAAATGCCTTGATAGCTTCAAACCCTTCTTTGAAGCTCTTGATAGCCAAAAACTTTACATTTGCGCCAACCACCAACCTTCTCCAACAGCATTCTTTACCAACCACCCACCAATTAGTCTCCCTGACACACTATTGACGTCCTGTTCTAGTCGATCATTGTCGTTACTATCCACACTCACTGAGGACACTGTAGTGATCAAAGGACACAATTCTGGAGTGAGTAACGTCCTCATTGACGACATCGAGACAAAACATGTACATATTTTGTACATGGGCATTTCGTTCCCTAAACCTCTAGGAGTCATATAAATGATTTTTATGTAGAAGAATCAGTCTAGGAAAAGGGTTAATTGATCAAAGCAAGCTAATAACATCCAAACTGAGCCGCATACAACAAATAACAATGCCAGGATCATCTACATGATTAACTTGCTATGTGGGATTGTACGTAGGAAATAACTTGACGATTCCGCTGGGCTTGCGACCGTGGCTGTTACGCCAATAATTTCTGTAGCCAGAAATATAATGTTAGTCCTTGGTTTTCACCCATTACTAATACAAAATCGTAAATTGCCACCATAATTGATACAGTACAATAGAAAATAATGTTATCTTATTTTGCTCTTGTTATTCCGCAAACATGAAGTAATATATGTGCTCATCGAGGGAGGGATGTCTGCCCCGTTCAATTACATTTAACTGAGATAACGATTCATGCCTGGGTAGAAACCTGGACGTCAAAGACTCGTCGGTAACAGCTCGTAAACAACGTGCTCCGTTGCCATACTCCCCTGCGAACGAAATTCACGTACATCTAATCAATAATCACTTCCAGCAAACTTTAATTATTCAAATTAAGAACGCTTTCCTTTAAATTAACATCAAAATGAAAGTAAATTATTAGCAAATCGAACAAAACAACGCGAAACCTAATCAGATTAATAACTTCAATTGATAAATTGTACAAAAACGTGAGATCATGAACAAAATGCCATAAATATGTATGATTTTATTATGAATTCTACCCGGAATATGAGGAAGTGATTTGCAAAACAAAAATTAAAAACAAAATGTTAACTCATCTTAATAAATATGGACGTTGGAGACTCGCCAGAAACCACCCGAGATACCACGGTCTACGTCACCATATTTGCCTCAATTGCCTGGGCACACAAAATCCAAAGGATACAGTATAATCAATTATCACCATAATTATTATTCAACTTAAGATCAAAATGAAAGTAAATCAATCGGAAAGCGAAAAAAACAACACAAAACTTAATCAGATATATAACTTCAATTAATAAATCGTACAAAAACGCGAAATAAATATATGTAATGTATATGAATTTTAACCAAAAATGAGAAAGATGAAGATTTGATGAAACTAAGAGATTTCAAAACACAAATTTATAAAAAGCTTGCCATCCCAAATAGGCAAATACAATGGTGAACATATATCGGTATTCGAGGTTGTTGAGGAGATGAGTATTAGTGAGGCGTTTGGTATTTGGTATTAGTAAACACCTAGGTAAAAGTGTTTGGAAGAGATAGTTATTGTTCTGAGCACCGTTGTTCTTTGAGAAATTGAATTTGTCTGCCAGTGATTTTTAGTCTTTTACATTAATTAATTGTGTGATTTAACTGTTATTTATTAGTAAACAATTAAGTTATTAAGAATGCTTCAAACTCTATTTGTTGCAATTTTATGATGCCACGTCAACTGTGTTTGGGCCCTTCTATTAGTAATAAAATGATAAAATGATGATGATTGGGTGAATGAAAAGTGAAATCTTGAAATTGAATGAAAAGTGAAAATTCACTGGATTGTTTTTAATTTTTAGAAATTTAATTTATTTACTAAATTTGTAAATGAATGTAATTGGTATATATATAGATGCGCGGGTTGTTGTCTGTATATATAAGTTTACCTTTTCAAATTCGTTTTATATGATATATCCCGTATAATTGATTTGGCTTGTCTCATATACATATTTATTGTTTATGTAACACCCGTGGAAATTCACGGAGTTGTTTTTAATTTTTGAAAAATAAATTTATTTAATAAATATGTAAAAGGAATGTTAATATTATTGATTTTGGAACCCTAATTGGTATTATTACCTTTATAGAGTATTTTTCTTATCTTTCAAATATCACTGGCTTAGCATATTTTATCACATAATCTTCTTTTTTTTTATTTCATTTATATATTTAGATATGAAAGATGTTGAGGTTCATAGCTTAGGTATTATTGCTATTATGTAATCACTACAAATGTGATGGCTGAAACCCCACTTCGTGTTACTCTTCAACAGTAATGGTATGATAAATTATGGAATTACCATGAGTTACAATGGTGTACTTGTAATTCCTTGTTGGTAAATCCAATTGTAATGAGCGTTTAAAATTGGTGCAAATTAGCTGAGATTCAATTGCATTAAAAAAAACATTTTGTTGGACAAAAAATACAAACATAATCATATATTATTTGCTTTTCTCATATTTCTTTTTTTATTTTTTGACAATGAGAGAAAGATTCCTTAGACCATAGCCGATTTCGCTTTTCTCAGATTTCATTATTAAATAAGAATCCCAAACCTAATAGTATATCCAATCATCCGTTCCGAAAATTAAGTTAGCTTAGATATGCATATTCGAAATTTTCAAAAAATAATAGATCTAGTACTGATACCCATCCTCTTTTGCCTTAGACAGTGGCCCGGGGGTCTCTGTCTTCGACCACCATCTTTGAGAAGGACCTCCCCAATAAACTTAAGCACTTCTGCTTCCTTGTTGCTTCCTCCGTAGGAACTTTGACTGGTTTTTCCTACAATCCACGAAGAATATGTCGGTCTTGAAGGGATATCTTACCCGCTATCAATTTAAGTTTAAGGTTGTCGGGCTGAGGTAGTAGCGTCCTGCCTCTACGGGAAATAACAGCCAAAGTCTTGAGATTTAAAAACGTTAGAAAACAAAAACCATGCACATTGATTGAGTGCCTCAGCTGATTTCAGTCGCTATGAATTACAGAAATGAACAGGAGCCGCTCATATCAATATTTAATATGAGCCCAACACGTTAAATAATGGACGGCTATATACCTATTAACCCACTAAAATTTGGAATCATGAGATAACTTGAAGTTGTGTTCTTACATATGATGCTTCATCAATTTCCAACTTTCCGTAACAATGACCAACTTTCTGTATTTTAATAACTGAAGCTAAATGTTAAAACTATTGAAGTTGTCACGTGAGCGGAATTACAATAAACAACAAAATTAACAACTTTACAAAGCAAGACCCAAAACATAGTAGTGCACTAAAAACGTTGGCTATTCCAAACGATAAAATGAGTGAAAACTCAATGTAATCGATTTAAATCTCGATATAACTTAGACAAATGCCCTTACAAACTAATCATAGGCGAGGACCGATCAAAATCTTGGTCGGATAATAGCCTGAAAAACATATCTCCAACGATTCGAGAACCAAATTTTGACCCATCAAACTACGAATATAAATATATAGACCTCGATGCATAACTTGTTCCATTATAGGGCCATATTTTCCCGTCTATTTACTCAGTTATATTGTACCATCACACAAGTTTGACACATCATATAAACACAGAGCATTATTTTATGACACTGAATAACCAAAAACATAATGAGATTGTAGAGAAAGGCGAACTGGAATTACGAAACAGATGGGGATGGCTTGTTTTAGCTTCCAAGTTCCGGCGACAGGTGGACGTCTATAGTTGGACTTGAAGCCTTCATTGCTCCAATGCTCCTCTAGCTTGAAATATCCAGACCATCACAAAAAGAGTAAAGACTTACATGCATTCATTTAACTTAAATAAACACAATAAAAAAAAGTATCTCCATTTAAGGATGAAGGTTAGAGTTGAATACTCACATCATCCCCATACTCTCATGTGTCAATGCTTTGGCCAGATTTGATGACACAAGGGCAGGATTGAACACAAAGAATACTATCTGTTAATTCAAGAAATTAATGAAAACCACTTAATTAAAATTATATGTCAAAATGCTTCCTAGCATAATATTGATTATGAAGCGTAATAGTAACACATATACCTTATTCAAATGCTTCCTAGCATCTTCTCCAAGGACGCCGACACGTTCCAAGGCAAGAAATGAACCAAGTGTTGTGATCAACAACACCTTAAGGACTGGCATTGATGATGCAACAAACAATTCCAAAAGTGCCATCACTTTGCTCTTGATTCTTTATTGCGGAACAATTCTTGTTATATAGTGTGCCTTCTGTTAGTCACTTCTTCCAAGTCCTCAATGATCTATCAATGTTACAAATTTTGGATTTTATCAAACATTTTAATTAACAAATAATAACAAATCCAATTCAACACATGTTACAAAAAAAGGGAGAAAAAGATGGTTGTAAGACTCACACCCATGAAAAGCACCGACACCTCATGAATACACCACGCCCTTTATCGGCTTATCGCCTACGTCGATAATATCCTATCAAACTCATTTGTTAATTTAAACATGAAAATTTAAACAACAGCCCAAATCATAAATTTCTGTACTAAACATTAAAAAAAAAAAACATCAATAGTACAATACTAACTTTGGGGGGTTGATTTCTTTGCTGTGAATAGATAAGTTTTTCTCAATCTCCTAATTGTTTTTAATACAATTCCGGTATTGATGGTTTTTAATTGTTGTTTCTTGTTCAATCTCCTTATTCTTCTGGGTTTCTATCTCCTCAACACATACTTGCTGAATTTTTTCCAATTCTTCCTTTATAATATGAGATTTTTTGTTTGAGGATTTTTGAATGTAGGATGATTTTGACAGTGTTATTGGGGATCTTAAAGTTGGAGAATATTGGAGATTGTTATGAATTGAAATTATGTTTTGAGGAGAGAAGAATTGATTTACTGAGATGATAATAGTGAGGGATAGAAGTTCGAGAGTTTTTTTGTGAACTGTGAAGCATTCCTCTTTCTGGAAAATTGAAATTGTACTTGGGTATTGGGATGAAAATGTTATATAACAGATAGACTATTTTACCCCTTTGTTTTGGAGCCTTTTTTTTAATAATAGAATGATGATGATTGGCTGAATATAGACTGAAATCTTGAGAGTGAATGAGAGGGCTGAAATGCTCTCATTCTCATCCCACATTGTGCCACATAAGCTAATATACAAGTTTCTTTTATATATATAATGATGATACATCATATTTTTCAATTATTACTTCAAAAATATAATATCTAATTATCATATGGAAATATTTAAATTCAGTAGGTCTTGCTTGCGACGGATAGGATCTTGCGACGGGTATTTTGTGAGAGGAAATGGGTAGAGGGGACAAGGTGGGCACCCCCCATGTGCTTCTCCACTCACATTTAATGGGTATTTTGTGAGAGAATATGGTATCCGTCTTAAGCTTGTGACGGATAGTGTCCGTCACAAATGAGAATTTGTGATTTAAATTATCGAATTTTAAAACAGTAATGCAGATGTTTAAAACTAGTTAAAATGAAAAAGTCACCTAACTGGATCACCTAGACTTTTCATTCCCGGGTCTAATTGTCAAAAACTCCATCAAACCATTTATTTGTTTCTCCCACACACACACACAAAAATGTCGAGTAAATCGGTAACAATAGAGGGAAGTGATGGAGTAAATCTGAGTGCACGAATATTTAGTTCAAAAGAAGAAACAAAAGATGCAAAATTAGGAGTAATATTAGTGCATCCTTACTCTATTTTAGGCGGTTCTCAAGGTTTATTAAGAGGATTAGCAAATGGTTTAGCAAATGCTGGTTATTTATCAGTTACTTTTGATATGAGAGGTGTTGGTCGCTCTACTGGTTCTAAATCTATTACTGGCTTTTCTGAGGTTAATGATGTTATTACTGTTTCTAATTGGGTCTCTCAAAATCTCTCTCTTCCTAACATTTTATTGGTGGGTTCTTCTGCAGGTATTTATTTTTCTTGTATATTACTTGCTCCTTCTCAGTCAATTGTTTATCTGTGACCACCGGTATTTTAATCAAAGTTAAACAAATGATTGACACGGAAATACTATGTTGTTTCTCAGCTCTTTCTTGATCTAGTGATTTAATCAAAGGTAAACAAATGATTGAGACGGAAATAGTATGTTCTTTCTTGATTGAAACTTTGATTTAGTTTATGTTTGCTTTGTGAATTATGTGTTGCTTTTGCTTGTATGTTGATGACAGTGATTGGTTAGGTTTTGACAAAATAATCAGATCCATGGATAAAATCATTGATCTGATTATGGGATAATTATGGCATATTACCAACTCATCATAATCATATATCTTCCTTTCAAGTCATTTCCATCCCCGGACATCTTGCTTGTGAGTTGTGACCCTCTCACAACCCCGACTCAGTTGTCATCTCACTTGCTTTCCCATTTGCTCCTTGTGAGTGGTCACAAGCTTGTGACGGAATATTGCCGTCACAAATGAGAATTTGTGTTTCCATACCCTTTGTTCAAAATATGTCAGGATTTTAAGCAAATGTATGGAAATGACTTGAAAGGAGGAATAATTAATTACGTCTTTAGAGGTTGCAGTTTAGAGAAAGTGGGAACTCGATGGTTTAGAGCTTGATGCCTCATTCATATATGTACTCCCCATCTAATAAACACCCAACAAAAATCTAATTTATTTAGTGGTTCAATGCTTCTATATTTAGCTTTGATGGGTGACCTTTTGGTTAACACTACTCACTCAGTCTTTAGAGGTTCTACTTCGGCTAGTTGTGACAGGAGTGGAAGTTTTGGAGGTGGGTTCAAGAGGGTTGTTGCTGATAAGATTGAACGGCTTTTCACTTGTATCACACCTGAAAGACACTTGAACTCTATCCACCTTCTGATATGACGACTTCTCATTCGTTATTGTGATTACAAATTAAGTGTGTTGTTGGATGAGTGACGAGGTAGACAAAGGATTCTTTGACCTTGAGTTTTCTTTTTACCAAGCAGCAGGAAGAGTTTAAAATTGTGTAGCAGGAAAACTATAAAATTTTGTAGCCTTTTGGTACATGTTGATAAATTGCATATCCCGGATATGGTAGGCAAAGGTGATCATTTAAGCCCTCATCTCTCCAGTCGTGACATCTTATGAATAATTAATTCGATCGCTTTGTTAGAAACTGGATGATGTCATTTTCAGTATCCCCTTTTTTTTGTTCCGCATAAAAGCCTGCAGGCCTTAGGAAGTCAGTCCTGTTTTTGCGTTCCCATAAACGCAAGTGTTGGTAGGAGTCTGACAAAATGTCGAATAATTTTGGAACAGGCGCTCCAATTGCCGGTTCCGCAGTCGATCAGATCAAGCAAGTCGTAGGCTACGTGAGTATAGGATATCCATTCGGTATGTTGGCATCAATACTCTTTGGAAGGCACCACAAGGCCATATTACAGTCTCCGAAACCCAAGCTTTTCATCATGGGAACTCAGGATGGTTTCACCACCGTCAATCAGTTGAAGAAGAAGCTAAGTTCAGCATCTGGTCGCGTTGACACTCATCTAATCCAAGGAGCTGGCCACTTTCAAATGGAAGGACCCGATTTTGATGCTCAAATGGCTAATTTGATCGTTGAGTTCATCAGATCTCTTTAGCTAGTGGAGCTAAATTGTATGGTAATCTGCATTGCCATGTGGTAGGCTTTTCAGGAGCTTTTTTATTGTCTAATGTATGTTAGCCTCATGAACAATCACCCATTTCCCTGAAGTTTCTTATTTGCAGAATCCGACATTCCAAACTGAGGTTGTCTTGGGAAAAAGGGGTCAGTTAAACTGTGACGTTCCAGTAACTCCTTGGTCTCTTTCCTTCATGTATAATTCATTTCAGCTTGTAAAGAGGTGTAAAACATCAAAATTTATTGTCCATGAAATCTTGAAAAGAATACTATAATTTAACTGTTAAACATGGGTATACATGAGCAAGCTTCTATGCAACAGGTTAAGATACATAATTGAGACAACAAGTAGTAGTACAATCTACATCTCCCAAGCTACCTAATGACGACCTACAACCTCTAACTCGTCAATTGTTCAACTGGAAATTACTTGCACTATGCTTCTAGCTGCTTATCTATAGCGTGCCTGCCTTTATCACTGTCTGAACCTTGACCTCCCCTACCATCTCCACGTATCTCTTCATATGGACGTTTCCTCCATCTTATCTCTTGCTCCATCATATGTTCTTGAGGAAAGGGATGATCTCCATCTGATTTAAAAATGAAGACACAATGTCCTGATCAGTTTTCATATACAGCTATATTCCGAACTAAGAAGACGCTGGCCGAATAATGAACAAAATGTTTGGGTTGTAAATTGCATTAGCTGATACAATATCAGGCCAGCAGAATGGAATATAATCAGCTCAATATTAAAAAAAAACTAACAAGACAAGAACAAGTGAAGGGCGCAAAATAAAAACTTATTTTGCTCAACAATGATTTGGAAAGGTTATGTACTAATTATACAACTTACAGTGGCTAATCTATAAAAACTACATGGAGAGATGGATAAAACCACACAACGAGCCTTCTCAAGTTTTACAAATACAAAAGCAGTCACGTATTACCACTTTCCCCATCAGACGCATCTTCAAGTCTAGCAATAGCGTCTAATAGTGCCTGTTCGTGCTCCTGCAATACAAGTTCAATTAGATGACTTCTCTATATGATTATGAAAAATATACAATGACTCTCCAAACAAAGGCGAAAACTAAGGTTTCAAAGGTTGTTAATTATTACTTTCAAAACTTTCTTGGCCTTTTCAACCTCCGTCGGATCAGGATGGCTGCCATTGAATACTTTCTCCACCTGTAGAATTCCGACATTTCAGTTACTGACATTGTAAGCACTTTAAAAGAAAGATGAGCTTCTGGCTTCGTGTTTCTGCATTCATGCAGATCTTGATTGAGCTCATCAATGACTAACCTCTTTAATTAGTGTGTCAGTATGTAGCAATTCAATATCTGCCGGTCCTTTTCTTCCAATACCATTTTGGGGAGGTCGTAGATCCTTCTTGGGCAGACCCTTTAAAGTGCCGCGGCCCCTTCCGGCACCACTAACACCTCCACGAACTGAAGGTTTCTTTATTCCACGGCCCTGCCCAGTCCTGCCACTTCTTTGAGAGACTCCCGGTTCCTCACCTTCCCACCTGATGTCTTGAGGAGATATCTGAAAGAAGACCTCGTCAAATTACAACTACCCAACCATGTAATAGAAAAGGTATTAAACCTTTTGGATCTTGAATGTTGATGTTAAAGGAAGCAACAACAACATGCCACAGTGATAAGCAACACTCATAAAGCATTGGAATAAACAATTTTCACAAATAAATTTACTGGGTTTACAAACTGATAACAATTAGTATGTCTAAAATTGAATTTGCATATAGAAATTTAAGGAACTAGTAGACCATAAATTTGACTTCACTACTAGAACTTAAAATTGGTTATGGATTATGATGGAATAAATCAAAATGGCTCACTAAAGTGGGTGTGTTTCTTTCTCTTGTGAAGTAGCGGTCATTAGATGCACTTCTCGACGCAATTTTCTTATTAGGTCATTCGGAAACCATCTCTTTGTGTTGCTAACACAAGGGTAAGGATGTACTGCGTACAACCAACACCCCTTACCTCGCAATTTGCGGGAGCCATTAAGGCATTGGGTTAATGTTGTTGTACTAGAAATTAAAATTGGTCACATATAACCTTTTTTTTATCAAGCAATCGAATGAAGGACTCAGAAATTGAACTTACTTCTTTAAGATTTACCCACTCCCATGTTTCAGTGGGGGTATTAATATCATACACTAGAGCATGCCGGCCCTGAAAAAATGTATACGATGTCACCAAGGATGTTAGTCAATGAAAAGCATCATAACGAAACCCATTTGCTTTTTCTTCCTCCCTGTTTTTTTGTTCTCTTGGATAAAATACTGTACCTCTTTAAAATCTGTTATTACTGCCTCATAAAAGTTATTGTCCTCAGGCCACCTTGTCCACACTTTCCGACCAATCAACGGATCGTAATTTGCAGCTTCAGCCGGCTCACTGGTACCAAATGCACTGCCACGATTTGCGTTCACAGGCCTTCCAGGATGAGTCGCAGGAGGGTACGGTACAGCCTGCAAAACAGTAAGCTATCATCAGAAGACCATACCTACATGGACTATAGTACATTGGACACTAAGCTGGTAAATCTCAGTGATTTTTCACTTTTATTTATTTCATTATTTGATGAGGATATGATCATGTCTTCCTCATGATCATTTCATTTTCAAAAAATGTAAAGATCAGCGCCACACAACACCCACTAGCGTCAGATGTACTAAATGGATGATCTCCCTTACATAACTTCTCTCGTTCAGTATTAAATCTCTCATATTTGTGCAGAAGAAAGTGGAGTATCTTAAAGGGAAGAATTATGCAACAATAAATTGCATAGAACCACAATTATCTAAAAGAAGCAGCCAACTATAATGTCTTTATCAAGCTCAATACATCATCCTCAGCTCTACCAACATGGACAAATATTTTCCACATTTCTGATTTTTCACTTATATCTATTTCATTATTTCAGGAGGATATGATCATGTTTTCCTCATGATCATTCCATTTTTACAAAAATGTAACGATAAGCGCCACACAATACCCACTAGCATCAGATGTACCAGATATCTTCATATTTGTGCAAAAGAAAGTGGAGTATCTTAAAGGGAAGAATCATGTAACAATAAATTGCATAGAACCACAACTGTCTATAAGAAGCAGCAACCGATAATGTCTATTTTCTAATTTTGTGGGCTCCATGTCAAACTCCTAGTCCTCCTATGAGTCTTACCATACATGGTCGCATGCTAAGAAGATAAATAGCAAATCTAAAATATCCTTAAAAGAAACTTACCTTAGTTTTCTTGCCTCGACCTCCACTAGGTGGACCTCGTTTCAACGCCGACGACGGTGGTTGCATGGGAGGATGCAGGGCAGGAGGTGCGCCACCTGATAATGACCCAGCTGGCTGCCCTGTTTTTTGTTTCTTACGTGATGCCGAAACTGTTGGACTTGGTATAGATTCATGTATAGGCTGAGAAGAGCTCAGCCCACCAGGTTGAAGCCCATTTGTCTTTCTCCACTCCCTTTAAAAGGCAATGAAAGAATTTTCTATAATCAAAACGCAACTTCATCCACATATCATTACATACAGGGGAGCATATAGAGTTTAAGCATGGAAAAGAAAAGTGCATAATAAGATCAAACCTTATTCTCCGAATGGTATCATCACTATTTACCCTTGATAAAAGCTCTCTGTGTTCATCATCAGATACCCTAAGCTCTTTCCGGAGTTCCGTAATTAAACCCTCTTTCTCCTACAGAAAAAAATATAAATGTATTGAACAAAACGTAATGGCTCACTACAACTTTCAATGTATGACCTTTAAAGGCCCCTTAAATAAAAATAAATAATGTACTGGGTGCCCAAGGCTTTGTGAGGCACTATCCAAAACGCCTTAGTGCCCCTACACGTAAGCCTTTCAGACAAGGTGGAGCTAACGAGGCACACTATTACACAATTTCAATTGTTTCCAACTAGTTCTTTTATTATGCCTTATTACTCGTTGGCGTATTATCCCTAATATTCCCTCTTTAAAATCCAAACTAGGACATGGTGCACATAACTTTATCTTCAAAATACAAATTTGTTTGTAAAAACTGAGCGCCTTGTGTCTATAAGGCGTGAGCCTTCTCCTCGTGATTTGCACTTGTCTCCTTGGGCTCTCCTTACCTCGATGCGCCCCACACCTTTTAAAACTAAGAAAGGCATCTAAAAAGAGGAAGAGGCTAGAAAAAGAAGGTACCCAAGTAATGGCATCTGATTGAGCTTTAAAGGCACGTAGAACATGGTAGTATGCCTCTTGTTCAGTATTATGGATTTCAGTTTCCATGTCGTTATTATGCATTCTGGAATATGGAGCGGAGCCAGAGACCGCAGATCTCCCATTTCCGGCAACACGCGCATTTCTTGCAAACCTATTTTGATGAGGCGGTGGTAGATCATCATCTGTTCCTGTAGAAACATTGAAGCAGATTGCTATTGTTGACTATCATGATCCAGGATTGACAAAAAATAATACTAACCTCCTTTCAAAATGTTCTACCTACTCTTGAAAATATGTGATGACAACTGAAAAGGAGGTAAAACATGGGAAAATGGAGGGTTTGATGCTATGAGCGATACAACAACTAGAGAACCCGGAATATCTTGCACTATAGTATCAACAAGTAGGATCCTTGAAAAATAATGTTAACACTATAACCTCAAATGGCAAGACCATAAAAGGAGCTCCCAGCTCTACGTCAAAGGTTACAAAAACAAAAACATAGCAAATCATATGTATTGGAGAAATGGATTAAAAAGTAGGAATGAAACAAAGTACTTATATAAGAAGATAAAGCGAACATGTACTATGTTTCTGAATGCAGTTCCAGATAGAAAGCTGTCAGGCTTTAATAAAATGGGACATTTAAGCGAACACAGAGAGAAAAAGATTGCATTATACGCAGAGGAAGTTGATTCCGTTCCACAGAGAAATGTTTAGTGGACGCCTAACGCGAATCAACCTCTTAATTATCTCAGCGAGCATTTATTTTTGTCAATAAACCTAGCTTGCCTGAAACATTTCCTAAATATGATATTCCCTCTGTTTCAGTTATTTGTCGTTTTAGAAAAGATCAGAAATTTCTTAATATTTGTCGTTCTACAGTTTTCAATGCTAATACATGGTTCAAAATTTTCCAAAACATTAATTATTATAAAAAATAAATGATGTCGTAAGGTATTCAATTGGTTTACTTTTACTATCTCCAAAGGTTATTTATTTCACTTAATAATTAGTGGAACTTTTACCAGTAACTAATAGAAAAAGCAACGCTGCAAAGCGACGTTGCCATTGCTAGAGGCATCTCCTCATTCGGAAAATGCCAAGATAATTTCCACTAACATCTACCTTCAGTTCTCCAGGTCCCGACAATTTTAAAACAAAGTTTAAAATGAGCGAAACACTGATCGCTCCAAATGACGTTACATAATCCACTCCACCTGAAACTGAAGCTCAGACCAATAATACAAGGAAAAAGGGTTTAAACCCGTAGCAATTCCACTCGCCGGCTCATGGTAACTTAGAAAGTAAATCCAGTGATGTTAAGGTAGCGCAGAAACACAATGCTTTGTTCCAGTAAAGTTAATTCATACATTCAAACCGCTCTACTTGTCTTGCTTTACCAACCTCAAACGAGTAAATTACCTAAAAATCTATGAAAACATGAAAAGTGGATTGCAAAACATCACTCGAAAATCACAAAAACTGAAGTTGGAAGTTCCGATTGAAGCAAGGAGATGGACGAAGAAAGTAGCTTGAAATTAACGTAAGTATGACAACAAAATCGGAATCTGAAACCCTAAAATACTAAAATTGATCTGGAAAACTCGGAAAACAAAACAAAAAAACGATGAAAAGGTGAAAAAAGAGAGTAAAATACCGCTGCTATCGGTTTGATTGTAGTCCATGGCGAAGTCGGGAGCAGAAATCGGAAAAATTAGGTAAAGAGATGGAAAGGAAGGGAGGGGGGAATTGGGGGTTAAATAATTAGGGTTAAGAAGAAGATAGATCGAAATCTAGGAAATAGAATGAGAAAGATGTTGATGAAGATTGAAGTGAATAATTGAATGAAAAGAATAAGAGATGATGAATGAGAAAGAGAAAGAAAGGCGGTGGAGAGAGAGAGAGTAGTGTGGTGGTGGATATTTTCAGGGTTGATGTTGCTAACATACACATACAATAACACATACAACAACACATACACATGTTTTTTTCTTTTTTTTATTTCTTTTCTTTTCATCGTCTTTTGTCTTTCTATTTTTGAGTTCCCCCCGTAGTTTTACATTGTTTTGTGACTTGCATGTGTTCTACACTTTTTGGTCCCTTTTTTTTGTTATTTGTCTCCTCAAGGATCTATGCTCTCTATTCTACTACTCCTATTCTTTAGCACTCAAAGCCTTTAATAGTTTGCCCGCTCATTTATTTCAAACCTTACACGACCACCAATCCACCACCCTCGTCACCACTTAATGGTTATGATTAGATGGTCGGAAATGGAAAGGTCGTGGGTCCAAATGGCGGTGAAGAGTCATTTTGGATGGTGAGTTCATTAGAGTTAGGGGAGTCTCGTACAAGTAGATCAATTTCTCTCAATAACCACCAATAGTACAAGTTTATAAAAAAACTTTACTGGGAGACAAAAGGAGTAAGAAAGTAAGAAATGATTAAACGGTGAAAAAGATTACTCCCTCCGTCCCCGGTCAATTGTTGTCCTTTTATTTTGGCACAAAGATCAGGAAAGAGTAGGGTCATTTGTAGTTCCACCTAATGGATGACAAGTGGTGATAAGCATTTAATTAGTCACATTTTTCCTCTCGTTTTCGTCCCCATTTTGGCCCGTTTACACGGATTTGCGTGCCCTTAATTTCATTTTGCTTCCCGATTTCTCATGCTATGAATGTCGGTCTCAATTTGCAGGAATTAAGGCGCAAACGAAGAAATTGGTGCATAAAGGCCTTGCATGAGTCGGGATTTGGAATTGAGAAGAATAAATGAGGAGAGAGCTAACAGGTGGCGCAAGCCGGTCTACCGACCGGCGGCCGGCCACCCGGCTCGGACCACAATTCCCACAAAGAAAGGAAAAAGAGAGGGAGAAGAAATAGGCCAGGTATCGCCGACCGGCCGCCGGGTGCCCGGCCCACCACCCGGCCTGCGCAACATCAGACTACAATGGAAAAAGTTCGAGAATTTTGGCGTGCTCCAGGCCGGCCAGAGGCCGGCGGCCGGGCACCCGGATGAGACCCCATTTCTCATACTTAGATTATTTTTTGGAGAAGAAGAGAGGGAAGGGTCTGATGTGTTCCAGGCCGGTCAGAGGGCCGGCGGCCGGGCACCCGGCCGGGAACACAACACCGCATTTTCACCATCCTCTTCTAATTTCTTTCTTAAATTTTGAGATACCTATATATACCCTCCCCCTTAATTTTTGTAAACAGCTTTTGATGAACTCTTAGCACAAAACCCTAGAAATTTTGTAATCTCTAATACTCACTAATTACTCTCTTAATCGTTCCTTAATTAAGTTTAGTTTCTCAATTCAAGTTAGTAGATCTAGTATCTCTTAGTAGAACTATCATAATTTTGGGTTTGTATTGAAGATTTTGGGTGAAGACATTCTCCCTATTCATTAATACAAGTATTGTTAGTATAAATTTCTCATCTTTTAGTTGTTTATGCAATTTATTTCATTTCAAGTTAATTATTTGTCATTTGATTGTTAGAATTATTCATTTCCAAATTATGATGTTCATCTCCTTATTCCTATTGGTTAGTTGTTTGATTTCCTTCAACATGAGTGAGTAGCTTCCCTCTAGGGTTTAGGGGGGCCTAAGGGAGGATTATGTGGGATAATTGGTTGAGTGATTAGTAGACTTGTGGTGATAATTAGAGTATTACCCATATGCACACTAGATGTTTGATGAATTGTGTAAACGAAAGTTACACATTTTATCAAGTATTGTTTGATTATCTCTTAAGCGACGGTGGTAGAGATGATTAGACTAGTGTTTATATGAGTAATTTGAGACAAATGCGATAGCTTTGTTGAAGATTATTAATTATTGAGACATTAGCAATTAGTTCTACTCAAACTTATTACCCACTTGCTAATTACTCGACTAACTCATTGATCCCCCTAAGGTGACCCCTTTACCTTAGTTTTCCATAAATTGTTTTTACCATATCATTTTAACAATTTCTTGCATTTAGTAGTTCATAGTTAATCTTCTCGTCCAACTCTTGTTAGGCTAAAATAGGACGTGATCAAACTTGTAGTTGACCCCTCCATCCTCGTTTATTCGACCCCTATATACTACTTGTATCGGGTTTATTTTTGATGTGTGAATTGACGACAAAAACCATTCATCAAGTGGACAATAGTCCCATTGGGTAATCAAATTACTCATAAAAAATATTTCAAATATAGAAAGGGTAACAATTGAGTGAGACACCTAAAAAGGAATAGGATAACAAAGTTTTTTCACAAATGGATTTTACCTTCCCTAGTTTTTTTTATTCACAACTCACATCACCTATGTCCACCACGTACCCCTTCCTCTGGGCGACCCATTCGCCGCGACGCTCCTTCATTCACAACCCACACCCCTCCGGCCTCCAGCAACCATCCCTGACCCTCCTCCTCGGACATGCCTTCCCCTCTCCCGCCAACCATTAGCTACCATCAACACCCTTTTTAACCGGCCACCTCTTCGTGGCCGACCACCCACTCCCAAACGCATTCCCAGTCGCCCCCACTTTAGCCGTCCGTAATTGCACAACCAAACACTCAACCCACTGCAGCCGTCCTTAGTTGCACCCCACCCTCTAGCGGTCCCTTCTACAAATTTGCATAAACAATAAAAAATTGACAAAGAACTAAACACTAATTTGACTAATAGAAACCCTAATGATTCTAACAAAACATTTTAGTACTCGTAATCGTTAAACAAACATACTCCACTTTTGTAAGACTTATAATCTGTTGTTCACGTTTGTAGAGTAATTAAACTCGACTCTAGGTAAAAAAAAAAGTTTTACGTAAGAGATAGTTTGATTTAAATAATAGAAATTATATGTAATGAAAAGTTAACAAACAAGTGTATGTAAAAGACTAAAGTTAGTATGTGAAAAAGTAATTCTGTTCCTTTAATACGAATTTGAGAATGAAGTATAAGGAATATTATATATTACTATAATATTATGATTCACAATATGATAATATTGTGATATCATAAGAATAAATATAGATTTAGATATTATCTTTATATATTATGTTAGTCCTAGTTTCTATATTGTGTCAAATATATCTTTACGATATATTTTAGGTAGATTACGTTTCTATATATTATCTCTTGTAATTGCTATATAAGCAACAATTGTCATCAATAATATTTAAGCTATTCAATACATTCAATAATATATTCTCTACATGGTATCAGAGCGGTAAAATCCTAGGGACCTCCATACAATAAACTCTCTCACAAAAACAACCACCAACTTCTTTCCGCCGCCGGCCGGAGATGGCATTCATCTCTTCCATCTCCGGCGGGCTCCATCAGTAGCGTACCCCTTCATCGTTAATTTCTTTCTAGCTCCTTCAACTTAATATGTCTAATTATCACTTCACAAAAATATACACTACGCAAATTGCTTTACCGTTTTTTTTATCGAACTTAACCCCTTAATCCTCTTATTTACCCTTCTCATCTATGACTCTCTCAAATCCAAAGTTTCTGCTTCATAATCTTATTGAAGTGATGTCAACGTATATGGCCATGTCCCTTTACTATTTCTTACGTGTTGCATTATCCCATTATGCAAGTCTTTACTATATTGCTCTTCCTTAGCTTACTTCCTTACGTTGCTCAGGCAATCAAATTGCTAGTCACTTGGAACCTTGTTCTCTTGATCCTTGTTGACGTTTCTCACTTCTTTTTATCTCTTAATCTTCTATTATGAGTAATCCCGCACCTTTCTCACAAGTGACTCCGTCTTATCTCTCAAATTTGTTCAAGCCACCTCTTTGCCGGCTACCGTCAGTATCGTCTCAAAGCCTGCCATAATTTTTGGCCGTACTCCAAGTTCATTGGAAAATTATTATGACACAAATGAAAAGTTATGCATCTTCTCGGCCTTAGTCAAATTTTCTCTCACAAAATTTGTTCTCCTCTTTATTTTGAAAGCTACGATCAGACGATCAAATTCGGCTCCATAAATACTTATACCGTACAAATTTTACGGTGCTTCTCTTTTCTCTATTCCCATACTTGACAGTGTGACCAAAATAAATTCCGGCTCCAAGCTCTTGTCTCTTTCCGACTTCTTGTGCAACAACATTGCGGCTCATATCCTGGCTCATCGTCTTCTTCTTCTCAACGGCTCATTATCTTCTTCTTCTCAAGATTGTCCCTCCCATTCAGTCGTACATCTTGCGGGGGCGTATAAGGAATATTATATATTACTATAATATTATGATTCACAATATGATAATATTGTGATATCATAAGAATAAATATAGATTTAGATATTATCTTTAGATATTGTTAGTCCTAGTTTCTATATTGTGTCAAATATATCTTTACGATATATTCTAGGTAGATTACGTTTCTATATATTATCTCTTATAATTGTTATATCGGTTTTTCTAACATGTGCCCACTAGACACATGATAAGAAAACCAAAAGGGAAAGTATTAAATGCTATTTTTATGGGAAATTAAAATTTATCATTACTTTTCCTATTAATTTAAAGAAAAACATTTAATACTTTCCCTTTTGGTTTTCGTTAGGAAAACCGTTGTTATATAAGTAACCATTGTCATCAATAATATTTAAGCTATTCAATACATTAAATAATATATTCTCTAGAGATTTGTGACAAAAATGAAGAGGCAAGCTATGTGCCTGAAGTGCCCATCCAAAGGGTGAGGGCCAGGCAGATCCACGTCAGCCGATGAAGAAAGTGACATGAGACATGTAGTCCGTAGTACACTAGTACTTACTCTATTGGGTTAGAAACTTAGAAGCACACAACGAGTTGAAGAGAACCCGAAGTTGTACCCAAAAAAAAAAAAAAAAAAAGGAAAATAAAAACACGGAGAAATGCTGATGTCTCATACTTGTATATCTCTCCTACACACAGTCACACCACCTGTTTCACATTCCCTCACGTATTTGAATCTATCCGCCGTCCTCCTCCTCCGCCGCCAACTCCACCGCCCTTTCACCTTTCGCCGCCGCCCAATCAGCGTCTCTGCCATGGATACCTCTTCCTCCTCCGCAAGCGTGGATCAGCTGAGCGCCGATTTAAAGAATCATTCTCTCTGTAATTTGAAGAAAGTCGATAACTTTGATTGGGATCATTCCTTGGTCCGCGAATTACCTGCTGATCCCAGGCTCGATAACATGCCTCGTCAGGTCATACCCTTTTTCAATTTCAATTTCAATTTCAAGTTAATAATCCACTGTTTTAGCCTTTGATCTATATACAACACTAGGATTAGTGTATTTATATACTTGTGTTTTAGATTAGATTAGATTAGGCTAATTGTGTGCTATCCCAAACCCCAAGACGGCCTACACTTTATATATACTGTAATCGGAATTAAATAATATTCTCCGTCCACTGCTTCCACCCCAAACTGATACCTCATTCACGCCCTCACTAACTCCATCTTTCATTTACTTGAACCCGTTTCGCCATATCAAAAGGTATCACCCTTTTAAAACCTATTCCAGAGTTACATTTTGTTATTACAGCAGGACTAGTCATAAACCTTACTTTCCAACTTCTATATTTTCTTGTCCCGCTTCCCTTTTTTCATGGATTACCCCTACCTTTAACTTCTTCACTTCTTTAAAATTCAATCAGTATTCATGCCTAATATACTGTCAAAATATCACATTGTTCGAATAAACTAGTGCACTTTATTTTGCGTCAGGTGCAGGCCCTCTCATCTACCGCCTCCTCACCTCTATTCAAACTTGTCTTCAATTATTGGAGACATGTTGTGAGCCAGTTAACCGACTTCTTTTAAAGTTAGCCACTTAACTGATTTCTCCTAGGCCTTCTATTGGTTAAGAAACTTCCATGGGGATTGAATTGTTCGCCAGTTAAGTGAGCTATTTTCTAGGCTTTATGCTGTTTTATGAAGTTTCATGTCGGTTGCAAATCTTTCAACACTAGATAGCTGCTGCTTTGTTTTGCCAACGAAAGTGGGATCTCTTTAGCTTATATAATCGACTATTAACATTCTCAAAACTAGCATCATAGGGCATGCAATCAAGTTTTGGATGTTTGTTCTCATAATCTTATGTTCAATTAGGTAATCATGCTGTATCTACCTTGACATGTCGCTGCATGAGTATTGTGTTTATGAGCTGCAACTCAATTCTCATTATGTCCGTGTGTTACCCACTGCTTTTGTTCGTCGTTTCAGGTCTTTCATGCTTGCTACACAAAAGTCTCACCCTCTGCAGAAGTGGATAATCCACAACTTGTTGTTTGGTCTGAGTCAGTGGCCCAAAATCTCGAGCTAGATCCTAAAGAGTTAGTATTCTATCCCGTACCATATGAAATTAGGTGTATAAGTTAAAATCTTTCCTTACTGGTACACCTACTTGCTTACTGGCGGATTTCAAATTTTTTCTCATTGTATTTATTGTTGTTCAGAATTAAAGTTTTGTAGTATTCATAAGTTCTTCACCCATATGTGAATTGTCTTATTATTTACCACTTTCATGTTGATCAGGTTTGAGCAACCGGACTTCCCATTATTTTTTTCTGGTGCATCTCCACTTCCTGGATCGTAAGTCAGTTGCATTTCCAACTGCTTTAAATTAAAGAATTTATCTTTATGTAGGCCTGCCATTGGCCTAGATAAACCCAATAGATTATCGATTTATCTATATCTTCATATTCTTCTAGAAGCTACCATAAAGCTTCATAAATTCCTTTACTTTCATTTGTAATTTTTCACATCCAGAACTCCTGGCTGCTTTGATGGTTTGCCTGTCATGAGCTATTTTGTTATTTCTCTACAGATCATCTTATGCTCAATGTTATGGAGGACATCAGTTCGGCATGTGGGCTGGTCAGTTAGGTGATGGTCGGGCTATAACTTTGGGTGAACTTCTGACTTCCAAGAAACAAAGGTGGGAGCTACAACTTAAAGGAGCCGGCAAGACTCCGTATAGCCGTTTTGCAGATGGATTGGCTGTTCTTCGTAGCAGCATTCGCGAATTTCTTTGCAGCGAAGCAATGCATAGTCTTGGAATCCCCTCAACACGTGCCCTTTGTCTCGTGACAACCGGGAAATTTGTTACGCGTGATATGTTTTATGAGTATGTTAACCTTCTTGGCATTTTACTTGATCAGTTTCCCTTTCTCGTGTTTAGAAATTGCTGGAGTTACGTCTTCAGTATGGCACAGAATGGTGAGTACACCAGAGTTTTTCATGATACCTAGGCTGATATTAGCTCCTCCTTGACGCCTTTTGTAGCCCATTAATTAATTGTTGTTGCTATCCAAACACTGTGTTTATCATCTTAAGGTTTTGTTATTTAAATTAACTACTTGGCCCAGAATGTAGTAAATTGCACGTAGAGCTAGTGATACTTCCGTTTGTTTGGTTTGAAGTATTTGGAGGGAAGGGGAGGAACACAATGTCTCTTGTTTGGATAGAATGGGTTGGAGGGAATGGAAGGGAGAGGGAATTGGAGGATCCATTTCCCGTCTTCCTAGCCAATTAAAAATCCCTTCCACATAGTATAGATTTTTAGAGAAAACATAATTTTTGATTCCCCCTCTCCCCCAAGTCCTTTCTTTCCCTCTCTTCTATGTCGTCACAACTCATTGGCTCCTAAAAGTGTATCCCAACACATGTTTAGTCACCTTACTAAGTCTGTAGCTGATGTGTTATTCTACTCTATGCAGTGGGAATCCAAAGGAGGAACCTGGTGCAATCGTTTGCAGAGTGGCTCCATCTTTCCTACGCTTTGGTTCGTACCAGATTCATGCCTCAAGAGGGAAAGAGGACCTTGATATTGTACGGCGCCTTGCAGATTATGCAATCAGACACCATTTCCCCCATATTGAGAACATGAATAAAAGTGAGAGTTTGTCTTTCGACACAGGCAAAGAGGATCAGTCTGTTGTGGATCTGACTTCTAATAAATATGCAGGTTTATTTCTATATAGTCATCATATTTCGATCTGACTAACATAAGTTTTGAATTCCTTTTTTGCTACAAATACTTCTCTCTCGCAAACACCCTCTGTACTGTTGTGAACTATGGTGCGTTAAATGCTGCATTTAGAAAGCATAGGGTACTTGAGTTTTTCCCTTTTTTTTTCCTCGGGGGAGGAGTGGATTGCGAGATGTTCTTTCAGTGATCACTCGTTCACTGATTAACTCTCTAAATTATATACTGCATTGCAGTGGACAACCTCCCTATGTAGAGATTAAAACAGAATACTGAAATTGCAGCATTGACGCATTTAATTAAGGTCCGGACATAAAAAAAATGATGAGTTGCTAGATTAGTCTAGAATTATTGAGTGATATCTATTCCATTTTCTATGATTGGATCAGCTTGGGCAGTTGAAGTTGCTGAGCGTACTGCTTCCTTGGTTGCTGGCTGGCAGGGGGTTGGATTCACACATGGTGTTTTGAACACTGACAACATGAGCATCTTGGGTCTTTCAATTGATTACGGTCCGTTTGGGTTCTTAGATGCCTTTGATCCAAGTTTTACTCCAAATACAACTGATCTTCCTGGGAGAAGATACTGTTTTGCGAATCAGCCTGATATTGGCTTGTGGAATATCGCGCAGTTTGCTGCAACTTTACAAGCAGCCAAGTTATTCGAGGAAAAAGAAGCAAATTATGTCATGGAAAGGTACCTTTTCATTCGTACTTGTTTTGATTTGATAGTTTGACATGCGGAGAAATAATTCATGTTACATATTCAGATATGGAACCAAATTCATGGATGAGTATCAAGCTATCATGACTAAAAAACTTGGACTGGCCAAATATAACAAGGATCTAATCAGTAAACTTCTTAACAACATGGCTGTCGATAAAGTTGATTACACAAACTTCTTTCGACTACTATCCAACGTCAAAGCTGACCCGAACACTCCTGATGCTAAACTGCTAACCCCCCTCAAGGCCGTGCTGCTAGATATCGGCCAGGAACGTAGGGAGGCATGGACCAGCTGGGTGAAATCCTATATACAGGAGGTAATGTGCCAACTACTCTATTGCAAAATAAAAAAAACAATAATCCCATTTTCTTCTAGTGCTGTTTTAGATGAAATGAAATTCTGATGATACCCGAAGTTAGGCCTTATGAAGTGTATGATCTATATTTGTACATCCCTCTGAGGAATCATTAGTTACATGTTGTCACATTGAATTTTCCACGCCATATAAGTTCTAACAGGACTTTTTTCTTTTGTGTCAGCTGGTTTCTAGCGAAGTATCAGATGAGGAGAGAAAGACAGGAATGAATGCGGTGAATCCAAAGTACATCCTTCGGAATTACCTGTGTCAAAGTGCAATCGATGCAGCAGAACAAGGGGACTTTGAAGAGGTGCGCCGACTGTTGAAAGTGATGGAACGACCTTATGATGAGCAGCCTGGGATGGAGAAATATGCACGCCTACCCCCAGCCTGGGCTTACCGCCCTGGCGTCTGCATGCTTTCTTGTTCATCATGAATGCCCTTTACTCATGTACCCACCATACAGAATAATGCAGGGCTATTTTCTGTACATAGAGAGTAATCAAGCTTGTAATTTTTCTTTTTAGCATTTGAATTTACGTAATGCAAATACAGAAATACTTAGATAGATGTATCATTAGCAGAATTATGCCATTTTGGTTTCTTTGTAATAGTGTGCTTGATCTACTTCTCTGGTTTGCGAATTCAATTGGATTGTATCTTATAGTATTGACCCATTTCGTTTATCATGCTTTAGTTATTGACCCATACGTACTGTTTGAAACTATACATAGTACAGTATTATTTTCCTTTTAACATTTCCATGAACTACACTACTTGATTTATCATAGGCTATTCTTCGTTGTGACGTCTCACAAACCTTTTTTTTTTTCTTGTAATATTGTTTAAAACGGTTATGAGACATCACGAGCTTGTGATGTGATAGTTCAAGTAAAATTTGCGGTTTAGTGTTCCCGTTTATCCAACATATGCTCTAAAAAAAGTCGATAATTCTAACATGTGCTCTTAAGGCCCAAAGGAAGTGAGACGAGGAGATGTAATTTGGTGCAAAATTAAAGTAAAAGATGAAGGTCATTCTCTTATCCACTTTAGTTTGTTGGAATTCAATGGAGAATTAAGAATTAGGTACGTAAAAAGCTCCGTGACGTCAGAGTTAATAGGGGAGACTACCACCGTTGAGTCGTCGCTCGTCCCGTCGTCCGGCCGTTTTCCTCTACTACTGCCCACCGCAGGTATGAGCTTCATACCCTAAATCAATAATCCCCAATTCATTTGGAATCTTGTACTTGAATTGTTGTTGGAATGTTGAATTGTATGGGAGTTGTAATTAATCCAATCATATCATTAATCGCTTAAACATGAAATCTCGTCGAATGGTATTAGAATTTGAGCAGTTCATGGATTATACGAGTTAGTACATACTTTCTGAGTTTTATGATAAATTTTTTGAGTTTTGTTTTAAAGAATTTGAGGTTTTACTATAAATATATTGTATATTGAGCATGTTTACTTAAATCTTAAGATAAAAAAATATAACATTGCTCAAAAAATATATTTATAAATTAAATTAATTTTGAGTTTTTTCATCAAAATATAACTTGTAAATTGTAATATCTAAGCTCAAAAACTAAAAGGCATGAGGTAAGTATAATCCTTTTTCCCGAATTTGAAAGGGGAGAGTTTCATAAAGGAAATCATATTATTGATAGTTTGTTCGTTGGTTACAATTACAACGAGAGATACTTTATATGGTAATCGTATTATTAGATTGACTCTTAGTTTGTGTTTTATTGACGTTATTTTGGTATGTAATGTTGACAATGAAATTTATCCATTGTTCCCCCATCCCCCTTCCATGATTCCTAGGTCCGCCACTGTGATGTTCATACATAATACATGTAAATATAAGAATAAAAGTGACTCGGATGTAGTATATCCAATGTACTATCCTTTTTTTCTCAACACTAGCACATCCTTCAAGCCGGCCAATTGTTTTCTCCTTACCTCTCATATGTTTAATTGTTTACGCTGGTTAAGCGGTTAGATATTTATAGTTCAAGTCTATTTTTTTGTTAGATATGATTGAGAACATGTCAGCCGACCCCAAATTGTTTTCAGGCCGAGGCTATGACGTTGTTGTTGTTGTATGCTTGAGAATATGATTTTAGGTTTGTGTGAGTAATTCGTTTGACTTAGGAGTGTAGTGAAATTAGATTTATGTTATTTCGCCTTAGAAGTTAGAATCTTTATTGTCATAGTAGAATGATTAATAATATCATGAATCTTGGGTTAGGTTGACGGTTTTGGCTGTAACTATACATAGTGAGTAGTGATTTTATCTAGGCGTTGGTTAAATCTAAGTTGTGTTGTTAGAGGCTACTTTTTTACTCTTGTAGTATCGTGGTTAGTTTTCACCTTCTTTTTTTACTATCAACTAAAGTGCTCTTTTCAACTAATTGATTAATTAGCTAAATTGGGTAAATATATGGGAGTTGAGATTCAAGCCTCTACTAGGAGATGATTCCTTATCCACGACAATGGAAGAACGATTATTGAAAATCATTTATGTTAAACTCATTGCCTTTAATATGTGTTAGATGACACAAGACTGGATTCGTCACATGTTAGAGAGACTTTAATTACCCGGGAGGAGTAGTTGGTATACACTGGTTATTACATACAAGTGTGGATGTGAAGCCCTAGTTTTTTCCTTATTCATCCATTCATCTCTTTATATTTTGTTCCATTATTTTATAGTTGGATTATTTTATTAATTTACATTTTCTTGCGTAGCTTATTTTTACTTTGTGACTATTGATCTCTGTGTGAGTCGTACTCGACAACGTTTGCTTGAGGTCCTATAAAACACATCAGAAGCATTATCCTAAACAAATATGGAAGTCTTCTTATTTAAAAATCATATCTTTAAAGCACCTGCGAGTCTTTTTTTCTTAAAGTCGGAAATGCATATATAGTAGTCTATTTCTTACTCTCTTATCCTCACCTGAGTGACTGTGTTTCCAGTTGGTTGTGCAGTTCATCATATTGTGGTCTACTCTCCCTTGGATATTTATAATCTTCTTTTTAATCGTGTCTTGGTTTTACTAGGTATGAGCATTCGTCGATGTCTTGATGTTTGGAAGATGGGCACTCTTAACTACTTGGGTGCGCTTAAGCTGCAGGAGCAGCTGGTTTCTGACAGAAAGGCTCAGAAGATTACAGATACTCTTCTATCTTTGCAGCACCCTCCAACATACACTCTTGGCAAACGGAAGACTGAACACAACTTGCTAGTAGCTGAGTCTGAGTTGAGGAATATGGGAGCCGAACTTCACTATACTCAAAGAGGAGGAGACATCACATATCACGGTCCAAATCAAGCGATTCTATATCCCATCATATCCCTTCGTGGAATTGGGATTGGTGCTCGTACTTATGTAGAAAAACTTGAACTAACGATGATTGAGCTTGCTTCTATATATGACGTAATAGCTTCACCAGGACAAAAAGGTGAAACTGGAGTGTGGGTTGGAGATAGAAAGATAGGTGCAATCGGTGTTCGTATACAAAATGGAGTAACCTCTCACGGTCTAGCATTCAACATTGATCCTGATCTGAACTACTTTAAGCATATTGTGCCATGTGGGATTGCAGACAAAGAAGTCACATCTTTGAGAAGGGAGACAAGTTTGGAACTTCCTTGTGATGAAGTCATACAGGAACAGTTGATATCTTGTTTTGCTAAACAGTTTGGTTTTAGTTTAGATATGATTGATAAAAGCCATTTTCAGTGAACTCCTGTATTCCTTATTCTTTACTTGGTGAAATGTCGATATAATAAACCATAGAGTTCTCGATCAATGGTATCATTAACTGGGTATTTCAAGGGGGGATAAAAAGAACAGGCCAGTTTACCAGGTTTGGTTACAAAGGAAAACACTTTCAGTTATTCATCAAAAAATTTCATAGACTGTTTTGTGAAGGATGTTGTATGAAGATCCAGCATTAAGGTTTTCTTCCGCTATTGGGTTCCAGAGTGTGGATGCTCCTTCTTAGAAGTCTCATAACGGGAAGGGGCTCACGGTAAGTTGATTTTTGCTTTCTCATTAAGTTCGTACATCTTCCTCCTGTTCATAAGTGTTGTTATGGAGTTTTTGCATGTATATGGTATTGACTATTGAGGCAATTTTGGGACCAAGACTTTTGTTATTGTTGTGTGTATGGTGTAATGTTTGAGCGTTGACTTTTGAGACTTCACATATCTTAATTTTCCGCATATATAAACATGAGGGTAACCGAAGCATTCATGATGTTTCTTCATGCTTCATGGTAGACTTGAGCCTTTGCTTCATTATAAAGTTATACACTGCTGTTCACAGTTGAAATCCATGTTGCAAAGTCTATTATTCACAGGTGAGGTTGCCATGCTGTAAGCAAATGAGCAGCATCACTGGATCACATAGTCCTTTCTCTAGCCTAAGTTAATATTCCCTTTGTTCCAATCATTTGCTTACCTTTTTTATTCTTTGTTAGAGGTATTTTGATGATTGGAACGAAGGGAGTACATTTTTTCCCGCATAATCTTCTTGCTCACATGTCAATATACATTACATCTACACCCATATTGCCTTGTTCCCAAATTATTAGAAAGCCTCACTTAAAGCCATATTTTTGAATTTTTATCATAATTTGTTAGATGTGCTATATGCTTATACGATGTCCCCATCGACAGTTTGTTCTTCTTTAGATAGATTAATGCCAAAATTTTGCTGGTGGATGGCCTTTGATCATGCAGTTAAGCATTGGAAAAAACAAAAAAAAAATGGAAATAGTGTAATTAGGCTATGAGTTTTTTACACCGGTTAGTATGTGCGCGGATTTTATTCGGCTATGTTAAAGATTCATGTTTTCGGCCTAAAATAAAGTGTCCTGTATCTTTACCATTTTCGAGTGTCGTGCATGGTGTTTGAGGAAATTTCAAGAGCATTTCAATTTAGACATAATTAGACATGGCAAACATATATGATCGTGTCGGGTTCGTATTATTGTCACATGTAAATAAGTGACGAACTCTTCAACCCAAACCGGACCTAATTAAATATCGTGTCGCGTTCGTGTCGACCCACGTACATAAACTGGTCGTAAAACCTTAACCCAACCCGTTAATTTCGTGTCGGGTTCGTGTCATGTTTTTGGGCCCTGTTGTTTGCCAGCTCTAGTACTCATGATTGCCTGATTGCCTCAGTGGACTGAAGGTAGGGAAAAAAAGAGGTTTGGTAAGTAAAGGACTTTAAAGAAGTGGAGACATGGAATAAGGCCACTGATATAAGCATGATCTTAGAAACTACATAAGCTGATAACTGAGTATGGAAGCATGTTTTCCAGCTAATCTTGGTTGTTTTATGGCAGAGATTAGGGATTTATATATATAAAGAAAGGTCAAAAATAGAAGAGAGTTATGTGATGAGACATACACTCACATGACATGTGATAAGTCACATGAAACATGTTTGTTTTAAAGCTCTTAATAGATCAGAACTCAGACATAACGACATATGTATCTAATGCTTCTCTTTCCATCCCCACATGATTAGCAGCTTTCTACTCTGACTTCTTTAGAGATTTGACCAATTTGGATATTTACTCAACTGTTCTTCCTTTGTCTCAGATATTCTGACCAGGCCTGTAAAAACTACAGAATGTTTTTTTTCTGAAAGTTTCATATTATTGTTTATGTTTCATATTAATCATATTTGTATCCTAATCCACCCAAGTTTCGAGGCTCCACTTGATTTTTATAATTCCCTCATCACCGAGAGTATGAACGGGATAGATGAGTATGTTACGAAGTATTTTTAGCTAGGAATTGTGGTGAGCTTTACCATTATCTTTTCTTAGATTCATATTATTGGGATATAATTCCCTTCTCACCGAGAGTAAGAACGGGACAAATATTACTCCGTAGTATTCCGAGAGTAGGTATTGGAACTATAAGATCACCTGTATCTTGACCAAGTTGGTTATACTCTCTATAGTGGAATTGGAGGCAACCAAACCCTTTGCCCATATCTGCATATTACTAATAATGCTTGAATGAGTATTAAACTATTGTACCATTTTCCAATTTATAATAATATATTAATTTCCAATATTTTGTCAGGTATATATAGACATTATGTCAGAACTCATACATGTTTATATTCCGTTTATGAGAACTTAACAAACATCACATTACATTGTGGACTGAAAACCATGAAAAGTGCAGAGAGAGTTGTGACTGTTTTAATTGCCTTATTACTAATTCACTGTATTATGGCGTGTTTCTTCACTGTGATGTGTAAGCAAGGAGAGACTAACAGTACAAGAGAAAGAAGCCACTCAAGAAAGTTGCTGGCAGTGGCGGATGTCCGAAATCTGAATAGAGCGGGGCTTGCACCTGAACAAAGTTTGTTGCCGACCACTTTGAAGCGGGCGCCCAAAAGTGTTGCCAATCCTTCCCAAAACAACTTTCCTTCTCATTATTAATTAGCCTGTAGATAGATCTGTAAAGGAAAGAAAAGAGTGAGTTAGTTGTCACTGCTCATTCTACTTTTTTGCAAGTCTCTGCAGTCATTCCCAAATGGGGTTATATCTTGCAGAGAATTTTCTTAACATCTTAAACTACTTCTCTCTTGAGGGTTCTTTTGTTATTTGTAATTGTTCTTGTTCTTCGATGACGTAATTAGTGAGGTTAGAGTAAATGTACTGTATAGGATCACCTATATATGTATGGAATCCTAATGTTAGCATACTTTGATGTAAAAGATAATTGATATTGAAATTAAAATTGACTTGGCAAGTCCGATTTTGCGAGCCTTGAAGAATACCTGCCACATTGTTATTTATATTTTTTATCGATGTGTTTTTTTATGTATCAATCTCTTGTTGATACAAAGTTTATTGAGAAGAAATTTGCATGGATGGCTGCTAGCCTGCTACTAATGTTGTGGGCTCTTGATACTGGAGCAGGAGCTTATCGAATTCTTGTAAGAGAATAAGTTTGGAGATACAGAGGATCGATTAGAAAAATTTGCAAAATTATTTGGGTTTTTCAATAATTGATGGATGTGTTATTGAAGGCGGGTCTTGTAAGTGATGAAGAGAAAGGATTTGTCTGAGACTTCCTTTGTTCTAGACCCATGAGTCATTTTTCTTTGTTTGACGAAAATTCAGAAGTCAAATTCTGCATTCATGCACGGCCTGCCCGTCTGCTCCGAAAGAGGACATTGGCTACAGTAAAATTTTCTCTCTGTTTTCTAAGTTGCGACAGAAAAGAAGGATCCTCCGCTAGGTTGCTGCAAATTACATCCTACTCATTACCAACCTGTCGTCTTGGAGCACGAAGTTACCAGTTGTTCGTGAGAATATCCACCTTGTTAAAGATCTAGTGCTGCTACCCGAAGACGATGGAGCACTCAATTGGGCTTTTTGCCTGAAAAGCCTTTTTTATTTCGGAGGAGAAGAGAAGTTGAATGAGGGCAGAGGGTGTATCTGTGGGGTGATGTGGCGGCTATAGGAGTTGAAGGAAGATTTTACTATTGTAATTTGTGAATTGTTTTGGTTTCCTGTCAAGGCATCTGAACTGATAAGCAACTAAGTTACAGCAATATAACATTAGTAGCTACATTAGTACTTGTAGGAAGTAAAACGGTGGCAATTGTTAGTGCAGTGATAGACTTATCAAGGTATGCATATGTCGGCTTTCTTTTGGAGTTGGACAACAGTGATACGATCTCATATCGACCATATTTCTTAGTTTTTGGAGAACGTAATGACTTTCGGGCTGATTAGTGTGCCAAACTCTTCTTTAAGTTCCATGGGGTACTAGACTACTACTATCACTATGAGAAGAGTAATGGGCCATGAGCGATACGGGTACGAATACGAGTTGGACCAAGCCAGAGATATAGTGGACATCGTTAAGTATAATGTAGGTAAGCCACTCAGCCTTAAAGTGTACCATGTCTTTAGGTCTCACGTAAATGGTTAGAACTTAGAAGCCATGATAACATTATGTCTTTCATGACCTCTATAACCATAAAAAAATGGGCCAACATATATTTCTGTGGACTGGATCTGCTAGTCAGTCATCACACAATTGTCGTGGGTTTGAGGTAGAGCTGTTAATGAGTCGTTTCGTCCATCGAACATTAGACAAAATAGTTTTAGAATCTTACATGACCAGGCCAACTGAACCGCTTTTTCGTAGGCTAAAAATTTAACGTGAACCTGACCCATGTCTGACTAAGCCCACATTTGCATTGCCTTTAGCTTGAGGCCTTATCGACAACCATATACGGGCAATACGGCCCTCAATGCCAAGTCGTTTATGTCAGATGGTTTACATAAGACAAAGTCAACCCTTTATTAAATTAGTTTCTTGAATGAAGAAGTTACAACACATCAAATTCTGAGCTGTTAACATTCTCATTACATGAACATAGACAACACTTAGTATTTCACTTGAAACATCCAAATCTTTTTCTTTCTTACATTGTCTCATTGTTTACCCTCCAACATTATATATAATATAATCTATTTTAACAACTTTAAACCGTTAGCTGATGGAAACATAGAACTTGAAGTATTAACTTGCATATACGAGGTTACATCACCTACTTTAATGTTTGTTTTTTTAAGTTGAGATATCTAAATATACAGCAGTGCTAACTGCTAACTGCCAAGATCCAGTAGCTAGGGGTGTTTTAAAAGTGGTCCACATTGGTAAACCGGATTGGATCTAATGCTCTGTGGTCTATTACCCGGGTCCATAAAATTTTGGGGAACGATCTAGACCTAGTAAAATCAACTTGACACGATTGACTCGACCCGAAAAGACTGAGCCGAGAATTGAAATTGCCCCGAACTACAACCCCTCCCAAATTTGACCCGAAACCCAAACTCATTGACTAAAAAAGACTGACCCAAAACCCGGAATTGACCCGAAGTACAACACCCGAATGTGACTCGAAACACCCAACCCGACCCGAGTTTTGTTGACCAGTAACTAACCTGATTCGAAAGCACCCGTCCAAAAATAACCCTAAAAAACATAACTATAGTTGAACCAAAACACTTAAAATGACTAATTTGAAATTGCACTTAATATTATTTACATTAAAATATAAAATCAATAATCAAAACTATACTATAAATAGGAACATGTACCCTTTCTACTCTTAATCAGTGACCCGGAGAATGACATAAACCCTGCCCACTTGACACGAAAATTACCCGACCAACATACCCAAAACAGTCCCGAAATCCGAAATAACCTGACTCGACCTGAATAACCTAACAATGTGACACACCCGAATTGACCAGACCCGAGGTGGTCTGACACGACTTGCCCATTTGGCAGGTATATAACGGTCTCCGGTCTAATCCAATTGAGAAATAACTCAAAAATACCCATCTAGCATGTCTTATCAGTTCCAAAAGTGGACCATTTGGGTTCAGGTCCGCCCGATCAGGTCCTCACTATTCGGCCCGATCTCTGATTTCGGGCCGGTGAATACCCCTAGACCATAAGACTACTGAGTACATCACCCCAGTTACTCTCTATGTTGTAACCAAAAGTTTAAACTGATGATTGGAGTACCAAGATTAGCTTTATACCCTAACACGACCCCTCACATTAATGGCTTAATACTCGTTAGGCTTAAAGTGTGGATGCAATTCAAGTGCCCTTTGCTCCATACCTAGTGCTATCACAATTTAGAAATGAAGGTAAAATCGTCTAAATGTAATACCATGTTAAGAAGTTATCTCAACTACAAATTTAAGTCGATGGTCAAAATCCTAAAATTAATTTTATACTTAAATAATTTTAGATTAATATTTGTGTAAAACGATTACCAACTAAATAAAACCTAATTAATACTCGTAGAGTCGTAGTTACTAAAACAATCGTTTATAGATAAATTATTGTCCGTACAATATAAGCCGTATAAGGCCGACTTATACACGATGGTTAGTTGGTTACTAGAGACTAGAGAGGGTGGAATCCAAAAACTGAGGAGATAACAAAGACAATAAAAAAATGTAAGAAAGTAGAGTGATGTGAGGAATCTAGGAACATTTGTAGCTGTTTGTATGCATGCATATTTACGAACTGGAGATAAGTTAGTTAATAATATAATACTACTCGTCATTCGTCAATGTCTTGTTTCAACGTGTCTTGGTGCATGCACATTATTTAGTTATTACCTGTTGTGTCCCCAACAATTCTTGAGAAAATCAGCATGTCAATACTCAAGACTGCGTGCCCATATTAACCTACTCTTCCCTTCAACTCTACTTAACTCATAACGTACTTCTCCACCACTCCCTCCCTAAGGGCACTTGCTGTATGCCTTCTCCCTCTCACAAATTACAATCATTGTCGTCTTAAATAATACCATGTGTCAAATAGATAGAGTGCATAAAGAATGGGAAACTCTGGTTCTATCCACCTGTTTTACACTTAAGACGGATATGACTCTCTTAAGGGTGACCAACTCTTTCACAAGATTGCTACAATCTAAATACCTAGAATTTGTGAATTATGTGTAACATATGCACTCTTATTTAGCTTAAGCACCACCTAATCGGATTATATGCAATTAATCGTCTAAGGTAGTGTGTGTATAAAATTCATTCAATCGTGCTGCTCATGATTAAACCCGTCTTATGTCATAATCAACAAAACTTTGTAAATCGCGCTTATATTAGTACCACTCGTAATTCAGTTGGAGTGTATGATCGAGTCGACATGGGATCTAAAGCGATGTTACAACAGTCACCATCAGCCGCGGACAACCAAACCAAGCGCATCAATGAGGGATGTAATACGTTTGTGATAATGTGGGTCGTCTGAAAGCCTTTAAACGGATAACAAGTCCATAATTCGTGGGTCTAAACTCACATGATACACTGAGTTCCAGTGACTACGTACCCTAATCTGCATTAAAGGCCAATTTACATCTGACGCAAATTGCTTGGCTCAGGGAGTAGGGTCCCCTCAAAATCTGGAATTAACACACACCCTACCAAAGTATTGGGAATATCAGTTTTGTCCATCATTATCATTATCTATTTCAGCACTAATATTTGTGTATATTTACGGTAAACCAATCATAAACAAACCTAATACTGTATCATATTACATTGCAATCAAAACTAAAAGTAACTCTTCTTGATAATAAAGGGTTACTGAATATATTAAACTGAGTATTAATTATCTCGGTGTATCAGTATGTATGGTAAAAACAGCTTAACAGTTTCGTCTTGTAACCGTAATTTGTTCAATAATCTCAGTCATCCCAACTAAAATGAAAACGAGTTTTCTCTATCTTTCTTCAGATTGAGAGAAGGCAGCGTTAGAAGAGCTACATTTTTATGATATATATGACAAACACAAACCTACTACATAGAGTTGTTCAGAAAACAACAGAACAAGGTCTACTGATCCGAAAGAGGTAAAAAAAAAAAAAAAACTGGATCCTCACATTAGAAGATTTGCTTCTGGAGATAGGTAGAGCTATCTGTACCATGTCGACGATCCACCTTGCATATCCTCCATAAAATCGATATACGGGAGATCGTAAGGAGAGGCCAGCGCCGAGTGTAGACCATTAGGGTTCAAATTATGCTCGAATGTTGAGTTTATAGTCTTGGTCAACAGGCAAAATTTATTATCATCTCCCATTCTAAAACCCTGATGACACGCTTGAATTTCTGTCGGAGCGAGATTAATTTGATCAAGAGGACGTGCTTGGATTTGATTTTGACCACTATGATGAAAACTGAGATGAGGCTGCATGGTGGTTTGACCCATGGAGGCAACATTGTCAGAAAACAATGCCTTGTGGTCATGGACATTGTAGTCATACATGGACATAAGCTCACCGATCAACTTTTGTCCATCATCTGGGATTCCGAGGCCATGTAAATTCAACAGGGGTAATTCAGTATTACCGGAGGGCTGGAAAGTAACCGGTTGAGCATGATTATCCTGAATGTCGGGCATTATGAATTGCAAATCGTTGTTTCTGAAGGGACAAATGAGTTGATGATTGTCCCGTGATACCCTGTTATGGAAACCAAGCTGGTGTTCATAATGAGGACATCCGGAAAATCCACATGTGTAAATTTGACCATCTAGCCCCTTGAATACTTGCTCGGAAGCCTTCCTCTTCCGAACAAAATCCACATCGGAAATACTCTCTCCCTTAATTTGATTTACCATGCCTAGATTTGAAGGATCATTGTATATATCCTTTTGTTCTGGCACATTAACCTTAGTGTGCTCTCTAGTTTCTTCAACGTCATATTCCCCACCGTCATTGATTATGCAAGAAGAATTCCCATCAGAAGGAAGAGGACACAGATCAGGGAAAAGTTTTCGAGCTAATGCCTCCTCGTAGTTGATGATGGCAAGCCAAGTAGCAGTCTCCTTTGCAGTCATCTTGTCTTGCAAACATTTTGATTGCCTCACTAGCCTACAAATCTTGGCAATGTCCGGGGACAAGTGTTTGATAACTGCCGAAAGGACACTAACTTTCCACGCCTTCTTCAAATCATGAGGCTTCTTGTACGGTGGTGGGCCATAATCCTTTGGCAAAGCTAACTCGGGCCACCATTCTTCATTCCCATTGGGCCACCACGGAGGAGGGATACCCTTCTCCAATGGAAACCGCCTCTGAGGAGGGTCACAGTGCTGCATGAGAGCCGATAAAAGAGAGCCTAATGTAGTATCTTGAAGTTCCTGCAGCGCGTATGGAGTTGACTGAATGAAATTACACCCTTCATTAGACCCTACAATCGAGTGATTAGCTTCGTACTTAGATATTGCAGCAGGACCATTCCGATCAAACCTCACTTTCTCCTTCCACCACTCGCGAAGATTGTCTGACGCCCCAGTCACTGGCTTCCCATTTTCCGGGATAATACCATAAACAAAACCCTGGGCCTTGCAAACTTCCATCATTTTTAACATATATTTCAAGATCCCATCTTGAGCCCTCGACATCTTTTTTCTCCGAGCCTGTTCCTGAGATTGGCGTTGCTTGGCACCATCTACCCCTTCCTTCGTTTTATTCTGCTCTTTTAGTCTTTTGAGACGCATCTTATCCCTCCATAATCTCCTCTCAAGTTCTTCCACATCTATCTCCTCATCACTGTACTCATCCACCCCAGCAGCCTCCTGGAGAAAGCGGGCCACACGGCCCTCTCCCTCCGGCATTGCTGCAAAATAATCCATTTCGCCACCACAATTGCCCATTTCCTCAAACAACATCACCCTGATTAAGAACAGACTCGACAAATCACCTGTACCAGCAACAAACTCACACCCAATATCAGATTTGCTTCATTTTGATTTACGAGCATACAATTATCGAGTAATTAATAAAATAAACAACGAATCGCCTTCAAAGGAAACAAATCAGTTATCAAAAAAGGCGCAATCTTTCCTATGTTTGTGAGGGATAACAAAGAGCTATCCACTTGTAATCACCACCACATTTAAAAGCTATATACTGATCTTTTCATTTAAATTTTTCCAAAAAAGAATACCTAGAAATAATACTTGAAAATAACACAGGTTTGTTTAAATATGTTGCATTCAAGTTTAGGAAGAATCAGCTAAACACGGGTATTTCAGGTTTTCAGCATCAGTTTCAACTGAAAAAATGGCATACAGATAAAACATACACAAATAATCATCTAGTAACATTTTTTATCAAATATAATCAACATGAAATACACAAAAATCTGCAGAGAAAAAATGGCACAAATAAAACAGAGAAAATAGGCAAAAATAAAAAAAACATGAGAAGTCAGGAGCAAAATGATCAACAGAGAAGATTAGACAGTTAATAAGAAGAAAAGAATAGAAACCCAGATCATATTTTTATGAGGAAGAGTGGATGAAAGCAGTAACGCTCAAAATCAAGCACAAAACAAAAACTCATGTGATCATTAAATTACATGAAACTTGAAAAATAAAAATAATCTAGATGGTAAAAAAAAAGAAAGTTACCTTGAAAGTAAGGGAGTTGTGTAAGAGAAGTTGAAACATGTGTTGGGTAAAAAGGGAGAAAAGAATAGGGAGGAGAGGGGAAGAAGATGAAGATGAAGATGAAGATGAAGATGAAGGGGAAGTCCCAAAGGAGAAGAATGATAAATGGAAGGGTGTGAGTGTATTTATTTATGAAGAAAGGGAGAGATTTGTCCACTAAATGTGACAAACTTGTGAGTTTCTGTATAAACGTCGGTTATTGGGCTTTTTCTCTATCCCCTCCTTTTCTTCCCACTTTCAGGTTTTCGTCAATTCTCAACCTTCACCATCATCTACTCCCTACTCCCTCCTCTCTAGCTATTACCAAAACAAACACGGACACGGATACGTGATACATCATTCTAAATAATTTAGGATAGGAGACACGTTATCTAATTTTTTTTAAAAATATGTTTCTTATAGTTAGAAAGCTTTCGGTTTTATTTAGGTAAAGGTCAAAATTGGTCTAGACTATGACTCATTTTCGTTTTCCACCCAAACCCTCTTTCTAATGAATCTCTTTCGACCACTTATTTCTCTTCTAAAGAACCTCATTCACCTCAAACGATGTCCAAATACCATGGACATGCGTCGAATACATCTCGTCTAAAGATAGTGAATTTGAACCACACAAAACACACTACCCCATATGTTATTGAATTTGAATCACACAAAATTTGCTAGACAAAGAAGTAGAAAAGATATGTTGAATAATCCAAAAAAAGTAATAGGGAAGATTAACTAGAATAAGAGGGAGTATTTTTCACTTAATTTATCAAATTTTAACTTCACAATCATCTATCTTTCACTTAATTTTTCGAATAGCTCAAAATCTTTTATACTTTGCTCGATTTTTTTCTTTAACGCATAAAACTATACAGCTCTAAAACTTTATTGTGAATTTGTGATGCTCGAAAAGTCTATTCCTAGCATACTCGAAATTTAAGCGGATATAATTATACAGCTCAAAAACTTTATTACGATGCTAAAAATGTCTCATATAATTTGCGAATCAGAGGGCATTAGAATACGCGTAGCTTTTTAAGGCAAAAGTATCCACACAACTCAAAATGAACATAAGTAGAATACCCATATTTTTTGCGATACAAAGTAAAAAAAAAAATTACTATGGTAATACTCGGATTTTTTTTTCAAAGATGATAAAACTATATAACTCAAAAATTTTACTATCATACTCAAAACGTTTTTTCTAAGTGGATACAAATACATGGAATATTTTTTCTTAGCATGTACAATTATACAAAATTTCATTGGTATACTCGTAATTTTTTTGAAGCTCAAAATTTAAAAGTTCAAAAAGTTTGTTTTCATGCTTAGGGACTTTTTTTTGATGCTCATAAAGCTTATAACGATGATCAGAATTTTTTTATACCTGAAAAGTAGGTAACTTAAATAATTATTTCTTACTCAGAAAAAAAAAATTTGAGGCACTACCTCAAATGTATCATCATCATCTTTTTTTTCCTAGTAATATAGAAATACAGAAATAATCACTTTTGTTTCAATCGTAAAAGAGTAATTTGAAATAATCACTCTATTCTGACAAGTGAGTGTAACAAAAGTGTAGTTATAAAGATTTCTGTAAAGTCAAATGGATAAATTAGAATGAACGTGAATTTCTCATTAGAACACACTAATTGAAGTATACTTGTTCCGGGCAAAATCAACATAAGAAACACACTCTCCCTTGAATAGTTGTTTCGAAAGTCTTCCTCTCTTTATTTTGCACACTAACTGAAGGTTTTTGTTCAAACATCAGGAATATAACGCTGTTAAAACTCATGATGAAGAGCTATATTGTTTTACGTCCCTAACCGACTAAATATCGAACTAAACCAGTTGATATACACTTAGATTTTTGCTGGTACTATATTATTGGCTGATTTAGAAGTATAGTCGAGCCGAGCTCGAGCTCACCTATGTTCAAGCTTGGCTCATATTGTAAAAATTGAGCCATAGCCCGAGTTCTTGAAACTAAATATTGAAATTCAGTAATTAACGGCCACATTAGTTGTGGTTGTTACATTATCTTTGTGATAATGAGGTGACATTAAGAGGTGAATAATGAGTCATTAAATAAGAATTTAATAATCATTATTCTCCTTAATTCCTCCCTTTGTAACATCTACTTAAAGTAATATAAAAAGACATCTCTTATATGAGAAGAGATGAGATAGACAACAACACACAACACAATTCATACGATATACTATAATCACGGTTAAGCTCTCCATCAAATTGGAGCTTTGGAATTTGGGGTGTGACTATATCCGGTGACTCTAGTAGCCACCGGAAATCAGTCTTGGTTTCGGTTTCGTGGACAGAAAGCGGCACGTCGATCATCGTACCTATTCCGCTATTAAGGTACGCAATTTTCCAACAGTGGTATCAGAGCCGATCGTGTTTCGGCTTCTGTCCCGATTTGATTAATGCCGGGTATAACCCAATACAACATGTGTTTGTGCGTTCTATTAATTTTACTTCGTATAAAATTTGGACTTGATTGTCTATTGTGATTAAGATGAACAACAATAGATAACTTCTTGTACATCTCACTTGTACCCCCTTGAACGAACCTCTGTATAGATTCCTCCGTCCCGGCGTATGTCGTCGGTGCGTGTAAGTCACACACGCCTATCACTCTATCCCCGATTCCAACTTAATTATCGCATCCCAGAGCCACTAAACTCCGTTAATAGTTGGTCGGACTCATTAAAAGAAAGAAGCACTAAGTTAGACTGGTTGACGGTGCGTGTATGTCACGCTCCACGGCACTGGTCTGCTTGTGAGTGCCGTAAATATTCTCCGGCTGATTAACTCCACGAACGCCGATCTATGTGGTGGCGGTGGCTAATCGGATAAACTCATTTATTTATTTATTTTTGCGAAAATGAAGCATATATGTTACTGGGTATGAAATTCATGATAAATAGATAAGGATGAGTTCTTTATCTTTTTTTATTTTTCCTTGGTGAAGCCATGGAAATGAGTTTGGGAATGAAAAGGGAAGATGTGGGAGGTTTGTTCATGATAAATAGATAAATAGATATGTTCTGTTTGTAATTTGTATAAGGGGGAGGTTAACTAGTGTCTTTCTTTTACACAATGGATAATTAAAGAAATTTCTATCATTGTGTATATGAGTATATGTGTCATATTCTTATCAGTATATGAGTCATATTCTTATTTTATTTTATTTTTTCATTGAAGGTTGTCAAGTTTTTTTTACTCCACATGTGAAATATGGACAAGTAGTAGTCTATTTTTTTTACCTTACACAAGTTGGTGTATACTTGTGTTGTTTGAGTGTGTGTTATTGTATACTTTGTTTTTGTGTATTGGTATCTAGTATGTAGAGTTTAATGACAAGAAGGTAAATTTCTTTTACACCATATCTAATATCTTAGTGATATTTTTATACTTATTATATACGAATACGTTTTATATCCGAATTGTATGGACCATATAAATGTGTTTATATGTATAAAAATGTGTAGAGTATATGAATGTGTTTTCTACATATGATTGTGTTTCATGCGTATTAATTAAATTTCTTTGTTATTTATGAATACGTTTCATAAAACTTTATTTTGCGTGTTAGTGACAGTATATTTTATGAATGTGTTTCATACTCCACATATATATATGAGTTTGAACCATGTAAATTTGTTTTATGTGGGTTTTTTATATCGTTCGTGATATAAATTATATTTATGAGTATGTTTCATAAAATTTTATCTTACTTGTAAATGGTCAATATCTAAGTGATATTTTACGAGTCACGTAAAAGATGTCCTTGTATGTAAATTTTTTAAATGTCTTAGTGATTCTTATTTTTATATTTAAGCAATTGGCTAGAAAATCATTTATGGGTGAGAGAAATACTAATGTTATACTTCGTGTTCGAATTAGTATATGCTACTCATAGTTTTTTATATATTGTGTTTTACAAGATAAAGATAGAACTTACGAATCCGTTTCGTTTATTTTATCTTGTGAAATTTGTGTAATTTTATATTACATTTACAGAAAGAAAATAAATATCTTATTAACATTTGTTGTTCGTGAGATTTTATAACTGACATACAAGGCGTATATCTTAATGATATAATGGTTATTGTAAATTTGTTTTACAAAAGGACTCGTTTTTTTTTAATGCGAGAGTTTTTGTAAATTTGTTTTACGAAATTGGCTTATATCTTTGTGATATAGTAAATTATTAGTTTATGTAATTTTGTTTTACATTCCTGATTTATATCTTTGTGGTATACTTGTACATGTAATTTTGTTTTACATGAGAAATTCCGTTATAACTTAGTGATATATATATTAATTTATGTAAATTTTGTATCTTACATAAATATTTTATATCTTAGTGATATATGATAACGTGTAAATTTAGTATTACACGAGAGATGAGAAAGAATTTATTACATATTAGTTGTGTATCAATAACTCATTAAAACGATCATATGAGTTATGATCAAGGACTTTTAATTATTTTTAAAGACAAGCAAACTTGTAATGCATAGTGTTTGTCTAATATCTGAGTGATATTCTTGTTCGTGCTAATTTGTTTAGACGATGTTATAAGGGTAATAGCTAATTTGTTTAGCGTTTTGTAATGGTTATTTGATTTCGTTTCATTTAATCTTAAGAGTTAATTAAATTGTTGAAATTTCTTGTTTATGGCGTTTGTGATGATTATGAGCTTAGCGAAATTTTCGAACGAACAATATAAAAGAAGTTTTTTTTAATAATTTAATTTTTTGAATTGTGCCTTCATCCATATACTTGTGTATGACAACAAGTGTTTTGGTGATATGTTCACCATTGGTAAAGCGGTTTGAACTTGAATAACTAGCGTGATAAGATTTAGTATCTTATTAATAATCACGATTTTGAGAAATTGTGATCACTATTATCGAGGTTGAATATCTTACTAATGAGTAGGATTATGAAAATATGTGGCTTGTACAATATTTGTTCGAATATAGTAAGCTTGATGTATGCAAAATTTTGTTATTTTGTATGTAGACTTATTAAGTAGTTTTGAGACATTTCTTATAGCTTATGTAGCGTGAGACTAGATGTAAGTCAAATTCGTTTTGACGTAGGGTACAAGACTATGTGTCTTGACCCGTAAGTGTTTTAAGAACCGTCGTCGTTTTGTTTATCTTACATGAGATGATGTACCTTTTAAACACGGGATTGACTGGCGTAAGGAGTTATTTTTTCCATGGTGATTTGTTTGCCATCCAATTATGGGATTAGAAAAAATGGAAAACTTTTTATGTTTCGTTGTTAGTACACTCAATCCTTAATAAAAGTCTCAAACTTATTGAGGCGGGAGAAGATGGCGTTTTGTGCCTGATGACTTCCGATACGATTATTAATGGTCTATGTTTTTCTTTATATTAAGGACAAATATGTGGTACTACTTAAATATGTCTGACTTAGTGTCGACGAGAGAATAATGTGAAAATAATATTAAATTGGTTCATGATAGATTCGAGCCAAATGACATTATTTTTCCATCACTTCGAGTTATGTGTGTTTCTTACATCCGATGCTAATTCTTGTCCTTTGTGGATTTAGAAACAAAGTGGGGATATTTACAACTTGTAGCTGTTTAATTCATTGTTTGTCGATGGATAATTAACTTTTTAGCGATGCTGCATTGTTTTTGTTTTCAAAGAAGCTTTGTGCTACTTTGATGTGTTATTCTATAAGCACTTGGAGTGCAGAATTATTTTTCAATAATTAGTTCATTGGAAATCACGGATTATTATTTAACCTCAAGTAAATAGTTCTTATGGCTATGTGTTTGGCCAAAATATATATGTTCACCGCATTATTTTGTTATTCTTCTGCTTGATTACATTTTAACATATGTTCATTGTCTTTAACTTTTATATTTCAACCTATTTTTATTTTATTTGTGGGTATTTTAATGTTAAGGACCATCATGAGACTGTATATTTTTCCCTCTATCATTTTATTATGTATTTGATATGTTCAAACATTTTATAATAAAAGGTGAAAACCGTTTTTGAACTTCGAGTCAGTACTCTTAGTAAATATGTTGGTTTCAAATAAATCTTTGATATGTTCAAAGTGAATATGAGGAAAAATATGTGTGTGTTAGATCTTATAATTTCATAATCGCTATGACAAAAAAAATTGTTATAGTTGAGGAATTGTCCATCACTTGACATGGTTAAGTGAAGTATGACGTTGATCAAGTATTCCTTCTTTTAATTTAGAGGAGGATTCCTTAAATATGTTTTCGAGGAAATTTTGCCCACTCCAAATAAGTTTTGGATATTAGGTTGGTCTTTTATGCCTTAATATTTATCATACTTTGTGTTTAAGCGACCCACAATATTTCATCACTTGGATGTGTTTCTAAGTGTTTGGTGAAATTTAGTAGACTTTTGCCTTGTATTCGTTACAACGCAAAAACTATCTTTTGGTGAGTGGGAGAATTTGTGAGCTCATTGAGTCACCAAGAATAGTTTTAACTTCTCTTTATATTTGGATAGTGGGAGTAGTTCCATGATCCATTGTAAAGATGAGACTTTGTTTACTGATGAGTAAATGTTAACTTGTATATCAACTTATAAGGATTAACATAAGGTTGGTCCTTGAGAGATGATTTACTCATTATGGAGGATAGTGGGAGCTGTCCTAACTATTCAGTTATTTTAACTACTTTTAGTAAGTAGGAGCTATCATGTTTAGTAAGTGAGAGTATTCACCAAGTAATAAAAATGGATCGTTATATGAGAGCATAAATACATTGTGACAATGTGTGTTTTTGTGACACTTAGGTTTAAGACTATCATGAGATATGTTCTCAAAATGTTAGGATTCGTTCCGCTTTTCTTCTAAGTTTTAGTTATCTATTTGGATTTTGTTTTCAAATGGATGTAAGATTATTTTCTTGAATCAAGTTGATTGAGAAATTTATACACATGGATCGATCAGTTGAGTCCGTCTCAAATGATTAAGATGATAACTTTTTTGTATCTCTTAGTGTGTTCATGTGTTAGAGGTCTACCATACTTATTTTAAAAGTCATTACTCATTTGTGTGACGATTTAGTTGGAATGGTGGTTTTTATGGTGTTATGTCAAAATTATATAGGAGAATAAGTTTCTCTTTATTAATTGGTGACATCTTGGTACTTTAGAAGAATATTAATATTTTGGTTATGTCTAAACCTATGATTGAGTGCAAGAAACGATTAGAGTACTGTTTCTTGTTCTAGTGTAGTTGGTATATTGACGTATACCTTGTTTAGTACATGGTTGAAAGTCAATTTAGTGATTGATAAGTAATTGGTTACCTAATCGATCCTTTACACGCTCACACAATGATATGTAATCAAGTGTTTTTTACTTTGGCCTTTGTGGTAAGAGTAGATTAGTTCTTATGTGGGACTAAGAGTTGTCATCAAGTAAGACTAACAAGATGATTGACGCATTATATTTTTTATAAGATATGTTCTTTATTAGTTCATGTGTTGAGCCAATTGTGCAAAAGCGTCAACTTATGTTTAATCTTGTTGAGTTGTTAATTTGTTTGATGATGGACATTTTTGGATAAAGATTTTGATTCTTTTGAAAATGTTCATATGCATTTGTTGCAGAATGAGGCACATAAGATATCACCAAGCTTTTAGATTGCCTAGTCACACAGGTAATCGCCTTGACACTTGTGTAGTGGGCAAGATGAGACTGAGTCACGTGAACACTTAGAGAGTGTTGGAGATTATCTTTGTACATGAGTTGTATGGAAAAGATATTGACTCGTTATATAGTCGCCTTCGTAAGTCTAAGATGAGACTTAATTTTGTAGTCGAAGTATGAGAAGATACCCTATTTTCGTACTAAAGCTTTGAACCGAATCACAAGTGTTGGATTGGAAACTATGTATATCAATCTAGTGGTTTGGGTTAGATACTTTTGTAGTATCTAGACTTATGATTCGTACGACATAGAAGCGTGATATGCCCATCGTAGTGGGAGCTATGTTGTGACACATATATCATACTATGTGTGTTTTGTCGACCGTTAGGAGTGACAGATGGTTCCCTAATCTGTTACTGTGTGAGCCTTTTTGGACTTGTGTGTCCTATTTTGGTACGAAACCCTTTGACTTGGAGCTGTGAGATGAAATCGAGATTTGATGTTGCTACTTTAGCGTGATTTCGAAGAATCATAAAGTCGTTGGTTCAATGGGTCATGTTAGGAAAGCAGTCAAGTTAAGATGGATTTTCATTAGTGTCTTAGGAATGGTCAATTCAACTACATCATGTTAAGCCCGGCCGGCGGTTATATTTTGTATATAACTACGTAACATGTTATAGCATAAAGGGACAGTGTATGCTGCGGTGTTGTTTGAATGATCTGGGGAATCGTTATTGTGAAAGTGTTATGTTAGTTTGATGGAGACTTAATATAACACTACTTGTTACATGTTTGGTCGCACGCTGATAAGCATTCATTTAGTCACATTTTTACCTCATTTTCGTCCCCATTTTGGTCCGTTTACACGGATTTACGTGTCTTTAATTGCATTTTATTTCCCGATTTCCCGCGCTATGAATATTGATCTCAATTTGCAGGAATTAAGGCGGAAATGAGGAAATCGGTGCATAAAGACATTGCATGAGTCGGGATTCGAAGATGAGACGAAAAATGAAGAAGTATGTTATCAGGTGGCCCAGGCCGGTCCCCAGACCGGCGGCCGGCCCACCGGCCCAGACCACCACACTGCAAGTGAAAGAAATGAAAAAGTGAAGAAAAGGCCCAGGTAGCGCCGGCCGGTCCACCGGCGGCCGGTCGACTACCCGGCCCACACCTACATCAGAATGTATGTGAGAGTGATTTGGTGCTCCAGGCCGGTGGGGGACCGGCGGCCGGTCGACCGGCCCAGACCACTTATTTCCCATACTTAGAAGATTTTTGAAGATTTTGAAGGCAAAGTTCCTGAAGTCACGCATGTGCTCCAGGCCGGTCAGAGGCCCGGCGGCCGGTCGACCGGCCGGGAACACAAGACTGAAAAATTCGCCTTTTCTTCTAATTTCTTCCTTAATTTCGAGAGACCTATATATACCCCCCTTATTATTTTGTAAGCAGTTTTTGAGTAGTCTTTAACATTCTTCTTAGCACGAAACCCTAGAAACTTGTAACCCAAATTAATCATTAAATACTCTCCTAATATTTCCCTAATCCAGTTTTAGTTTCTCATTTTCAAGTTGTTGATTTTAGCATTTCATTTTCATTTCTTGGAATTTGTATTGAAGACTTGGGTGAAGACATTCCCTCATACTCATCAATATAAGTTTTGTTTGGTATAAAATCTCTCATCTTTTTTATTGTTTATGCAATTAATTTCCATCTCTAGTTTATAGTTCATCTTTTGATTATTATCTTTATTCTTCTCATAGTATTATGGTGATTGAACTCCCCCTTCCCTTTAGTGCTTTGATTTCCTTTACCATGTGTGAGTAGATTATCCTCTAGGGTTTAGGGGAGCCTAAGGGTGGATCATGTGGGGTATTAGGTTGGTTAATTAGCAAGTTTGTGGTAAATGATTTGGGTATTGCCCATATGAACACCAAGTGTTTGATGAAATGTGTGAACGAAAGTTACCATTTTATCAAGCATGGTTTGATCTTCTCTTAAGCGACGGTGGTAGAGACGATTAGACTAAGTGTTTATATGGGTGATTTGAGACAAATGCGATAGCTTGTTGATGATTATCGATTGTTGAGACATTAGGAATCGATTTTACTCGAATTATTTACCTCTTTCGCTAGTTACCCGACTAACCCATTAAATCCCCCTAAGGTGAACCTTTTACCCTAGCCTTTCCCTTAATTGTTTTCATCTTTATTACTTAGCGATTACTTGTTTTTCCTAGTTTTTAGTTAACTTTCCAATCCGTCATATTTTAGGCTAGAATAGGATTCAATCGAACTAGTAGTTGACCTCCCCCATCCTCGTGGATTTCGACCCCTTTATACTACTTTTATTGGGTTATTTTTGATGCTTGTTTTGACGACAAACCGATCATCAAATGGCGCCGTTGCCGGGGATGGCGTAAGGAAACTCGTAGTTTGTTTTGTGTCTTAGATTTAGCCAAGTTACTTGTTGTTTTTGTTGGTTTTTAGTTGTTAGATTATTTGTAGAGTGCCTTGCATTATTGTCTTTCCCTAGTGTGCCCAAAAACACACTAGGAGTCTAACTTGTTTTTGAGTTGCTTTGAGTGCATGCCTAGAGGTGAAGGTTTGTTCTTGAGCCATCCGGAACCCGAAAGGTTGTTTAGGACTCTCCGTGCCAATACACTTGCTCGGGTTAGGAATTCAAGAAGAGTTAGCCATCAACAAGCCAATACTTCAATTGCTTCTACATCCACTCCAACAATCGATTACCCACAAAACAACACCATTGAACCCATATTTGAAAACCCCTTCTACAATACACAACAAAATACACCACCAAATTCACCACCTACAATACCTCAACAACAAAATCAACCACAAATGACGACTCTACGTGATCGTAACCGTCCCAACCACGATGATACCCAATCTCCAATCAATTTCGGTGTCTTGGCCCCTAATAATTTTGAGATTCACCCGTCTCAAATGAATTCTATTGAGCGGGATAGCTTTGGAGGCCTCCCGGATGAAGATGCTCATGCCCACTTGAGAAAATTCAAAAGTAGGGTTGGAATCATGAAAAGGAATGGGGTGCCCGAGGAAACCCTTTGCCTCATGTTGTTCCCATTTTCCCTCAAGGACCGGGCGGAGAGGTGGTTGAATAACCATCCTCCAAACACTTTCACCACTTGGGATGGTTTGGCTAAGGAGTTTCTAAGTAAGTACTACCCCGCCTCCAAAACGGCGATGCTAAGAAACGAGATTACCACCTTCCAACAAGAGGATGGAGAGTCTTTGGGAGAAGCATGGGATCGCTTCATTGATTTACTTGCCCGATGCCCTCACCATGGAATTGCGGATTGGTATGTAACCCAAACCTTCTATCAAACTCTCCTCCCTCAAACCAAGGCCATGGTGAATGCTTCCGCGGGGGGAAGTTTTGATCATTTAAATGACCAACAAGGGGCGGCATTGATTAAGAAGATGGTTGAGTCGGAATCTAGTTATGGTACTAGTTCTAGAGGGAATAGCTTGAGAAGGAGTTCTAAGTACCCAAGTGAGAACTTCTCAAATGCGGATACCAATGCCAAGATTGATTTGCTCACACAAACTTTCACTAAGGGTTTTGCCGAGCTTCAAAAAGCTCAAAATCAAAGTCAAGGTCATCATGTGAATGAAGCTAGTGGGTCTTATGCACCTCCCATGGTGGAAGCTTATCAAACCCCCACTTGTGAAATTTGCAATGGATATGGACACACCTTTGAAGTTTGTGGGAACAATGTCTCTTATAACAATGAAGGTGCAAATGATTATCAACATGTGAATGCTTTCCAAGGTATGAACAACAACCCACGGCCCTCAAGGCCTCAATTCCAAAATCAAGGAGCTTATAACCCAAATTCAAATTTCTATCATCCAAGCTCAAAATTTCACCCAAACATGAGTTACAAAAGCCAAAATGTCTTAAACCCTCAACACACACAAACTCAACCTTCCAACCCTCCGGGTTTTTCCCAACCTAGAGGAGGAGGTCAATTTTCTAGAGGAAACTATAACAATCAATTCAACAACTCTCAACAAGGTCAAGGATCAAATCAATTCCAAAATCAACAATTCAATGATCAAGGTTACAATAACCAAGGTAACTTCCAAAACCAAGGTAATTGGAACCAAGGTCAAGGAAATTGGAATCAAAATCAAGGGAACCAAAACTTCAACAATCAAGGCCAAGGTAATTTTTACCAAGGCAATCAAAACAATCAAGCAAGCCAAGGGGTTCCCGATCAATCTTTTCAAGGCCAAGGGCCAAATTTCAACAACAACCAAGGGTCAAATTTCAACAATCAAGGTTCAAGGGGGCAACAAGGGAATTTTAACAACAATCAACAAGGGAATTTTAACAACAACCAACAAGGAAGCTTGAACAATCAACGAAACAACAACCAAGGGTCGAGTAGTCGGAATGACTATGCTTTTGCCCTTCCTTTGACAAATCAACCCCATCAAGAGAGTGATCCTTCAATAAGTGAAGTTTTGCAATTAGTCAAAAACATGGAAATCCAAAACAATTTGGCTTTGCAAAATGTCACCAATGCTCACAAAAAGGAGGTGAGAGAATTGGAAGCTAGGCTAGCTTCCCAAGCTTTGAACAATCCTCAAAGGCCTCCGGGAGGTCTACTTGCTCAAGGGAAAAGCTCCAAGGATGCTTCATCTAGCCACCATGCATGTGCGGTGACTTTAAGAAGTGGACTAGTGCTTGATAACCCCTACATGGATATGATGAATGATGAGATTCCAAATGATGAGCATGTTGAGGAAGGAGAAGAACTTGAAGAGCCCTTTTTGACTCCCACCTTGGAGTCAAAAGATGATGGCAAGGGTGAAGATGATCAACCCAAAGAGGGAGAAGAAGGGTATGTCGAAATTATGCCTTATGAAGAGGAGATGAACAAGGATGTCATTGATGACGGAGTAGAGGTACAACCAATGGCAAGAGCTAAGGTAACCAAGAAAACTCCCATTCCAAAGGTATCTTTTAGCACTCCACTTGTTGTTTCCGATATCCCCTACCCCTCTAGAGCTTTGAAAACTAAGGAAAACTTCAAGTTCACCCAATTTAGAAAAATGCTTGAGGGACTTGAAGTGACCTTACCTTTCACCGATGTTATATTGAACATGCCCACTTACTCAAAATTTCTAAAAGACATCTTGACTCACAAGAGAACTTTGGGTACCCAAGATGTTATGATTATGGAGGCGGAGTGTAGTGCTCTCCTCATTAATCCTAACTCTTTTAAAATGCCAAAAAAACTTGGGGACCCCGGAAGTTTCTCTATCCCTTGTGTTGTGGGGGGAGTCATGATTTCAAGGGCATTATGTGACAATGGTGCAAGTGTAAGTGTCATTCCCTTAACTATTGCTAAAAGAATTGGACTTGACAGTTTAACCCACACTTCTATGACTCTACAACTAGCGGATAGGTCCGTTAAGCAACCTTTGGGGGTGCTTGAGGACGTACCCGTTAAAGTTGGCAAATTTTTGATCCCCACGGATTTCGTTGTCCTAGATATCCCGGAGGATAGCCACACTCCCATCATCCTTGGTAGGCCCTTTTTGGCTACCGGAGGAGTCCTCATTGATGTGAGGGACGGGCGGCTAACCTTTAGGGTGGGAAACGAAACCCTTGAATTTAATCTTCCACATCTAGTGAAGGGACCAATGTTTCACAAAGCATGCTCGGTAGAAGTCATTGAAGAAGTGGTTGAGAAGGTGCATGAAGAGGAGAAGTATGAAGAAGAAGCTCTACAAGTGGCACTCCATGATGAGGAGATGGGAGATGACCACGAGGTAGATGATGAACTAATGAAGAAGGTGGAGGGCCTTCTCCCTCCAAAGGTACAACTTAAGCCCTTACCTCCCTCACTTAAGTACTCTTTTTTAGGTGAGGGAGAGACTTATCCCGTTATCATTAATGCTAATTTGAGTGAAGGCCAAGAACTTGAACTTTTGAAAGTTTTGAAAACTCATAGGGGCTCACTTGGATATAGCATTGATGATATCAAAGGGTTAAGTCCTAATCTTTGCATGCATAGAATTGTCTTGGAGGAGGGTAGCAAACCTAAGGTAGATGGGCTACGTAGGTTGAACCCTAAGATGGCGGAAGTGGTTAAAAGTGAGGTTATGAAGTTGTTAGAGGCCGGGATTATCTACCAAATAACCGATAGTTCTTGGGTGAGCCCCGTCCATGTAGTGCCCAAGAAAGGAGGGGTGACTATGGTGGAACAAGAGGATGGGACTCTCTTAGCTTCTAGACCCGTGACCGGGTGGCGGATGTGCATTGACTATCGCAAATTAAATGCCGCCACCCTCAAAGACCACTACCCCATCCCCTTTATTGACCAAATGCTTGAAAGGTTGGCGGGGCATTCTTACTATTCATTTCTAGATGGTTATTCCGGGTTTTTCCAAATCCCCATACACCCGGAAGACCAAGAGAAAACCACATTCACTTGTCCCATAGGAGTTTATGCTTATAGGAGGATGCCCTTTGGGCTTTGTAATGCTCCGGGGACTTTCCAAAGATGTATGACGGCAATTTTTGCCGATTTTCTTGAGAAGAGTATGGAGGTCTTCATGGATGACTTTAGTGTCCATGGAGACTCATTTGATCTTGGACTTGTGAATTTGTCTCATGTTTTGCAAAGATGTGAGGAGCACAACCTTGTCCTCAATTGGGAGAAGTGCCACTTTATGGTGGAGGAGGGGGTTGTGCTTGGTCACATCGTGTCTAAGAGAGGCATAGAAGTTGATATGGCTAAGGTTTCGGTAATAGAAAACTTGTCACCCCCTACAAATGTGAAGGGAGTGAGAAGCTTTCTAGGCCATGCGGGCTTTTACCGACGTTTCATCAAAGACTTTTCTAAAATAGCCAAGCCTTTAACTTCTCTTCTTCTCAAAGACACACCATTTGTATTTGATGAATTTTGCTTGAGTGCTTTTTGTAGGTTAAAGGAGGCTCTTGTGACGGCTCCCATAATCCGATCACCGGATTGGAGCCTTCCCTTCGAAGTTATGTGCGACGCCTCCGATTATGCGGTCGGGGCGGTGCTTGGCCAAGTTGTGGACAAGAAGCACCATGTAATCTACTACACAAGCAAAACTCTTGATCAAGCCCAAGTCAACTACTCTACAACGGAAAAGGAGATGCTAGCCATTGTTCATGCCGTGGAAAAGTTCCGGCAATACTTTGTTGGTGCTAAGGTTGTGGTATACTCGGATCACTCCGCTTTGAGGCAATTGTTAGTGAAAAAGGATGCAAAGCCAAGGCTCTTGAGGTGGATTCTTTTGCTTCAAGAGTTTGACTTGGAAATTAAAGACAAGGCGGGGTCGGAGAATGTTGTTGCCGACCACCTATCTAGATTGACTACCGAAGATCATGGGTTGAAGGATGAGAGTGGCCCGATCAATGAGTGGTTGAGAGAAGATAGTTTGATGATGATAGGTGGTAAATCACCATGGTTTGCGGACTTGGCAAATTTGATTGTGAGTGGGTTTATTCCGGAAGAGTTGGATGCTAGAGCTAGGAGGAAGTTGAAGCATGACTCAAAACGCTATTTTTGGAATGACCCACATCTTTTTCGCAAGTGTGGTGATGGCATGTTCCGAAGATGTGTTCCTAGAGAAGAAGGTATGGAGATAGTTGATAGAATTCACAACTCGGCCTATGGGGGCCACCTTGGTACATCTCGCACCATTGCAAAGGTGTTACAAGGTGGTTTCTATTGGCCATCTATGTTCAAGGATATCCACTACTTTGTCAAATCTTGTGATCGGTGCCAAAGAACGGGGAATATTAGTCAAAGGAACGAGATGCCCCTTCAAAACATTCTTGAGATTGAGCTTTTTGATTGTTGGGGAGTTGATTTCATGGGACCATTTCCCAACTCTTGTGGGAATGAGTACATTTTGGTAGCGGTGGACTATGTGTCCAAGTGGATTGAAGCCGTTGCCACCCCAACAAATGATGCTAAGGTTGTTATCAAGCTCTTCAAGAACACTATATTTCCGAGATTTGGGACCCCAAGGGTGGTGATTAGCGACGGGGGTTCGCACTTTAGGAAGAGCACTTTCAAGTTCTTACTTTCTTCCCATGGTGTCACTCATAAGACCGCTCTTGCCTACCACCCTCAAACTAGTGGGCAAGTAGAGGTCTCAAACCGTCAAATAAAAGCTATCTTGGAGAAGACTACAAGCAAAGGTAGGAAGGATTGGTCTCAAAAGCTTCCGGATGTTCTATGGGCCCTTCGCACCGCTTTCAAAACTCCACTCGGCACAACTCCTTACAAGCTTGTTTATGGAAAAGCTTGTCACTTGCCAATCGAGTTGGAGCACAAGGCATGGTGGGCCTTAAAGGAGATGAACTTTGATATTGATATGGCCGGAGAGCTACGATTTCTCCAAATGAATGAACTTGAAGAGCTAAGACTTGATGCCTACGAGAGCTCAAAGATCTACAAGGAGCAAACAAAGAAATGGCATGATGCCAAATTGGTTGATAAAGATGTGAAAGTGGGTGACCAAGTCTTACTCTATAATTCTAGAGTCAAGTTGTTTCCGGGAAAGCTACGCTCTAGATGGTCGGGTCCTTTCAAAGTTATTGACATTTCACCACATGGAGCTTTTGAACTTTGGAGCGAGGAAGGTGGTAATTTCAAGGTCAATGGGCATCGAGTGAAAAGATATTTCGATGGAGATGAAAAGGGCACGGTGGAAGTACTCTTCCTTGGGGATCCACTTCCCGAGGAGGAGGCTTGTTTGTAAACTCTTGAGATTTGATAGGTTTGGTGGAGTCCCTCAACAACCACCAATTTTTTGTATATAGCATGCATATTAGGAATAGTTGTGAAGATTTGGATTTGTGTACTCGGTTTTTCGTCTTTAGGAAGAAGTTTTAGGAAAGTTTGAAACACTTGTAGTCGGGTTTGGTTTGAAACCGTATCATTGGGATTATGTTGGTTGGGTGATTATTGTTGGTGACTTGGGTTTCTTAGGGGATTTGTTGTGACTTTTGAAGACGAGGTGAAGATTTGAAGACGTGCTCCAGGCCGGTCGACCGGCAGCCGGGCTGCCGACCGGCCCAGAGCACTCCAGAAGGTGATTTTGAAGTTTGAAAATTGATGTGCAGGTGTTCCAGGCCGGTCGACCGGCAGCCGGGGTCCAACCGGCCTGGAGCACATTATCATAGAGGCTGATTTTTCTGGAAATTTTTGAGCTGTGTTCTGTGCCGGTCGACCGGCGGCCGGTCTGTCACCGGCCCAGAGCACACTATTGCTGAGTTTTTGAAAGTTGAGAATTTTGAGCTGCGTTCTAGGCCGGTCGACCGGCAGCCGGGGTCGGACCGGCCTAGACTACCTGATAACGCAAAAACCCAAAAATCCACAAAAATCAAAATTTTGACTTGGGGTCCAGGCCGGTCGACCGGCGGCCGGTGTCTGGACCGGCCCAGAACCCACCCGAGAGCAATTATACAACTCGTGAGCCAAAAATTTTTTTTTCTTTCTTTCATTCTTCTTCATTCTTCCTTCCTTCTTTCTTCTTCCTTCCTTCAAAACTCAACAAACCCACAACAAAAACTCACCAAAACTCACAAAAACAACCCCAAAACTCACCAAATCCAACATCTAACCCACAAATTAACCCACTACTTCACCTAAATACATCCCAAAACCTCAAAAACCCAATTTTTCCCTCTTTCAATTGAATATTCCGAAAATCAACATGGCTCAACAACCACCAAGGAAAAGGACAAGAGCTCAACTTGAGGCCGAGTTGGAGGCTAGGCTTCAGCAGGTGACGGCGGGAATGGGTCCGGATAACGATTTTCCGGATATCGTCTTCGTAAGTGAAATAGCAAGAGGTAAATTTCAATGTTTAAAGCGTAGACCTCTTCCCCACTCCCGTTTTATTTGCCGGAATACTATGCGGAACCTTGGCCTTGATACGGTCACTCTTGAACTTTTCAAGGGTTTGGGTATGGGGGAACTATACGGGCAGCACTTCCGTACTTACCCCCGTCTCACTTGGGAATTTTTGAGTTCGTTTAGTCATGAGAAGGATAGAAATACGGGTATGGTCAAAATTGTTTCCTTTCGCCTACTTAATACTGCTTTTAACCTTCCCCTTGAGAAGTTTTGTAAAGTTTTAGGGGTCAAATATCATAAGACGTACAAGGTCCCCGAAAGCTTTAATGTGAATGATGTGTGGACTGCTATATCGGGTTTTGAGTTTGAGAAGGGAACTAAGAGGCCGGCAAATGCTTGCCACACTGCCCCTATTAGGTTTTGGCATAGGTTTATGGGTTGGACGTTGTTTGGGAGAGAGGAGTGTCATAATTTTAGGGCCGATGAGCTTTCGATTTTGGCGGCTTACTTGTTCCAACAGCCGCATAAATTTGGGATCAACATCGGTCATCATGTCGTTATCCACTTCCAAAAAATTGCCAATGACCCGTTTAGCCCTACCGGAATCCATTTAGGGGGGATTGTTACCAAGAGTGCTCATGTACTTTGTAGAGATGCTCTAGATGAGCGTAATTTGAGGTGTTTAGGGGGTTACTCATTGTTGACGGAGGACTACGTTTTTAAGAAGCTTGAGTGGGTAATAAAGAGAGTTGAGGACGGGAAGACTTATTGGAGGATTCGAGGGGTAAATTCTATTCCCCTCCCTAATAGTGCGGCTATGAAAGTGGTTCCTAATAGCGCGCACTATCTTCTCCCCTTAGAGGAGGAGAACCCTCCACCACCACCTGAAGAAACCCCGGAAGATCCTTTAGCTCCAGTTACCGCATTTAGGCTAGATCCTACTGCCCCCGTCACTACATATAGGAGAGAGGAGCGGGGCCCCACTTCCACCACATTGCCTTATATGAGCCCCTTCTATCATCAGCAGCAGTGGCGCCCTTGGCCCAATTCATCCCAACCCGACGCATCCACTTCTACCACTACCAGTTACCCACCTTTGGATCCTTCCTTGATCCAGTTCATAACCGACATGACTTTAGCCTCCGAGGCAGCAGCTACGGAGAGAGAGGCAGCGGCTAGGGAGAGAGAGGCGGCAGCTAAGTGGCGTGAGGAGGAGGCTCGGGATAGAGCTCTTTTGTCGCAGCGGATGGACAGGATGTACTATGACTTGGCTCTTGGCCAATACCCTTCTTACGATAATTGGTGTAGGGAGGGGTATAGGGAGCCAGTTGGCCCACATCTGTCCTATTTCATGTGGCCAGAGGGCGGGTATGATCAGGGTTCTAGGGTGTTTGGTGATTTCAATGTTCAGCCAGACTATTATTCTTCTGCGCCGGGTTTTACTCAGCCGGTAGTTGATGAGGAGGAGGTGGACCCAGAGATTGCGGCTCAGAACGCCGAGGGGTTTGACAGGATGGGTCCACGGTTCGAGATTGTGGAGGGTGGCGGCTCTGGTTCGGGAGCCCAGGATGTAGATGCGTCTTTTGCTGAGGCCAGTCATGGCCAATTTGATACTACATCCTCTGATTTCACTGGATACTCTTGAGGCCGGAAACCCATGAGTATTATCGGAAACCCATGAGTATTATCCCTTATAATCCAAATCTTCATCATATTTACATTTTCGCATGCATTTAGATAGTTGTATTATATCTTAGCTTAGTCATCCATTTAGTTGCATCCATTTAGGCTTGCATTAGAATTTAATTTTGTAACATATCGTCACATATTAGCCTTGCATCCATATAGTGTAGTTTGCATTTACTTAGATCATGACATTGTATTATATCATTTTGCATTTAGTTTTAGGACTTTTATTTAGTCCATGCATTTACTTAGAGCTAACCCTCTCGTATATATTGTTCATATTGTTTTTATTTTTCAAAATATTTAAAAACCCCAAAAACAAGTTTTTATTTTTCAAAATATTTAAAAACCCCAAAACATGTTATTTGTTTTGAATTCACCCCTCACACCATGTAAATACCAAGTGTGGGGAGGGAATTCCCATAAATTGAAAAACCCAAAAAGATTGTTTTGTTTTTCCTTTTCTTTTTTCTCTCCTTCCATATTTGAGTCACTTACTCGGGGACGAGTAAGACTTAAGTGTGGGGAGGATTTTATTTCTTTTGTATATATCGTTGATTTTTGAAAAAGTTGAAAAATGCCTAAAAATCGAAAAAAATTGAAAATTTTCCAAAAATATATGTTTAGATTAGTTTGTATATAGTTTATTTTGTATATATTGCCGTGTGTTTCTTTTTATCTCCATCCATAGGTGCGCCCCACATCATATGAGGCACGAAAAAGGGAAAATGAAGACGCTTTGGTGAGACCTTTCCTATTTCTCTTCTCCCTTATCTCCTTTCCTTCTTACTTGAGGACGGGATGTGTTGATGACGATGGTGTGAATTTTGTTTATTGGCGTGTGTGCCACTTGTGTGCTGTTAGGAGATAGCATTAGCTTATGTGTCATATAGTCGGTTAGAGCATGTGCATTTAAGTTGTATATATGCTAGATTGCATCATGGCATATAGTTGCATTTAGAAAAAAATGTTTTAATAATTGTCTTTTTGGAAAGATTGTTGAATGTGCATAGTCCCTTTTTGCTACTTTTTTATTCATAAAGTGTTCATCTTAATCGTGGAATTTTAGACGCCCTGGGTTGTGCATTTCTAGTGAGTTTTAACCCGTCTACTAATGCCGAGCCACGAGTTTGCGCTTATTCCACCTCGACACCCTCGTTTGATGTGATTATTCCGATGGTAGAAAGAATTCTTAGGTGACCGTTCTTGCTATGCAACCAACCATGATTCATTGTTCTTCCACTTTTGATCAAAAAAAAAAAAAGGAAACAAATCAAACAAGCTGAAAATATTGAGTCAATTATCATCTTTTCTTGTTTTCGTCGAGGAAATGCAAAACGGAACTTCTAGTGATTCTAGTGGGCCCATATCTAGGCCCCCTTTCGATGCCACTACGGTGGGGATACCCCTATTGTTGGTTCCGACCGCATGTCCTTGACGGAAACCGTGTGCTTTCATGCCAAAAATTGCAAACCAAAATGCAAATCAAAAAGAAAGAAAAAGAAAAGGAAAGCAAAGTGTGAAATGAAAAATTTTCCAAGCAATAAGACTCAAATCTCAATTTCCTTTTATCCTTCTTGAATCATTCACCTTTGAAGTTGAATAGTGAGACGGGACGACCCTTGTGTCTCATTTATTTGAGAAACGTGAATTCCATATGCTATTGTGCTTAATAACGTCACGAGGATTTCATTTCCATCTTCCATTTTATCGCTCTTGGCCAAGCAAATAGTAGACGGGGTTCGAAATTTTCATTATACTTGCACCGCTAGGAGGCGAATATTTTTCCATGCTTTATGATATTAGTGGCTTACAAGGATCATGCATTATTTAGACGGTTTTCCTTTTAGATATTTCCGTCACATGGATGAGGCATGTGATTTTTCTTTTGTTAGATGCATCTTTGTCGTGTTCTTACGTGTTTTTCATTTGGATGCGTCGAGATTTTGAGCAAGCCCGTACTTGCCTTGCAAGGAAGTACTCTACCTCATGAGTATCTCGTTGTGAGTTGAAGGGACGGAGGAGGCCCGTTAATTGCCTACCGTCGGATATTATTAATAGTTTAGGTTGAAGCCTGAGTATTAGTGTAGTATTGAATAAGGGTACGTATGGGTCTCGAATTTTGTTTACTTACTCGGGGACGAGTAAGTCTTAAGTGTGGGGAATTTTGATAAGCATTCATTTAGTCACATTTTTACCTCATTTTCGTCCCCATTTTGGTCCGTTTACACGGATTTGCGTGTCTTTAATTGCATTTTATTTTCCGATTTCCCGCGCTATGAATATTGATCTCAATTTGCAGGAATTAAGGCGGAAATGAGGAAATCGGTGCATAAAGACATTGCATGAGTCGGGATTCGAAGATGAGACTAAAAATGAAGAAGTATGTCATCAGGTGGCCCAGGCCGGTCCCCAGACCGGCGGCCGGCCCACCGGCCCAGACCACCACACTGCCAGTGAAAGAAATGAAAAAGTGAAGAAAAGGCCCAGGTAGCGCCGGCCGGTCCACCGGCGGCCGGTCGACTACCCGGCCCACACCTACATCAGAATGTATGTGAGAGTGATTTGGTGCTCCAGGCCGGTGGGGGACCGGCGGCCGGTCGCCCGGCCCAGACCATTATTTCCCATACTTAGAAGATTTTTGAAGATTTTGAAGGCAAAGTTCCTGAAGTCACGCATGTGCTCCAGGCCGGTCAGAGGCCCGGCGGCCGGTCGACCGGCCGGGAACACAAGACTGAAAAATTCGCATTTTCTTCTAATTTCTTCCTTAATTTCGAGAGACCTATATATACCCCCCTTATTATTTTGTAAGGAGTTTTTTTTTTAGTCTTTAACATTCTTCTTAGCACGAAACCCTAGAAACTTGTAACCCAAATTAATCATAAAATACTCTCCTAATATTTCCCTAATCTAGTTTTAGTTTCTCATTTTCAAGTTGTTGATTTTAGTATTTCATTTTCATTTCTTGGAATTTGTATTGAAGACTTGGGTGAAGACATTCCCTCATACTCATCAATATAAGTTTGTTTGGTATAAAATCTCTCATCTTTTTTATTGTTTATGCAATTAATTTCCATCTATAGTTTATAGTTCATCTTTTGATTATTATCTTTATTCTTCTCATAGTATTATGTTGATTGAACTCCCCCTTCCCTTTAGTGCTTTGATTTCCTTTACCATGTGTGAGTAGATTATCCTCTAGGGTTTAGGGGAGCCTAAGGGTGGATCATGTGGGGTATTAGGTGGGTTAATTAGCAAGTTTGTGGTAAATGATTTGGGTATTGCCCATATGAACACCAAGTGTTTGATGAAATGTGTGAACGAAAGTGACCATTTTATCAAGCATGGTTTGATCTTCTCTTAAGCGACGGTGGTAGAGACGATTAGACTAAGTGTTTATATGGGTGATTTGAGACAAATGCGATAGCTTGTTGATGATTATCGATTGTTGAGACATTAGGAATCGATTTTACTCGAATTATTTACCCCTTTCGCTAGTTACCCGACTAACCCATTAAATCCCCCTAAGGTGAACCCTTTACCCTAGCCTTTCCCTTAATTGTTTTCATCTTTATTACTTAGCGATTACTTGTTTTTCCTAGTTTTTAGTTAACTTTCCAATCCGTCATATTTTAGGCTAGAATAGGATTCAATCGAACTAGTAGTTGACCTCCCCCATCCTCGTGGATTTCGACCCCTTTATACTACTTTTATTGGGTTATTTTTGATGCTTGTTTTGACGACAAACCGATCATCACTCCTCTCTCCTATATGTAGTGACGGGGGCAGTAGGATCTCGCCTAAATGCGGTAATTGGAGCTAAAGGATCTTCCGGGGTTTCCTCAGGTGGTGGTGGAGGGTTCTCCTCCACTAGGGGGAGAAGATAGTGCGCGCTATCAGGAACCACTTTCATAGCCGCACTATTCGGGATGGGAATAGAATTAACCCCTCGAATCCTCCAATATGTCTTCCCGTCCTCAACTCTCTTTATTACCCACTCAAGCTTCTTTGAAATGTAATCCTCCGTCAACAATGAGCATCCCCCTAAACACCTCAAATTACGCTAATCTAGAGCATCTCTACATAGGACATGGGCAATCTTGGTGACAATTCCCCCTAAATGGATTCCGGTTGGGCTAAATGGGTCATTGGAGATTTTCTGAAGGTGGATAGCGACATGGTGACCAATGTTGACCCCAAATTTATTCGGCTTTTGGAACAAATAAGCCGCCAAAATTGAGAGCTCATCGGCTCTAAAGTTGTGACACTCCTCTCTTCCAAACAACGTCCAACCCATAAACCGATGCCAAAACCTAATAGGGGCATTGTGGCAAGCATTTGCCGGCCTCTTGGTTCCCTTCGCAAATTCCATTCCCGAGATAGCAGTCCAAACGTCATTCACGTTAAAGTTTTCGGGGACCTTGTATGACTTATGAAATTTGACCCCTAAAACCTTACAAAATTTCTCAAGGGAAAGGTTAAAAGCAGTATTAAGAAGGCGAAAGGAAACAATTTTGACCATACCCGTATTCCTATCCTTCTCATGACTAAACGAACTCAAAAACTCCCAAGTAAGACGGGGGTAAGTACGGAAGTGCTGACCGTAGAGTTCCCCCATACCCAAACCTTTGAAAAGCTCAAGAGTGACCGTGTCAAGGCCGAGGTTTCGCATAGTATTCCGACAAATAAAACGGGAGTGGGGAAGAGGTCTGCGCTTTAAACATTGAAATTTACCTCTCGCGATTTCGCTTACGAAGACGATATCCGGAAAATCGTTATCCGGACCCATTCCCGCCGTCACTTGCTGGAGCCTAGCCTCCAACTCCGCCTCAAGCTGAGCCCTTGTTCTTTTCCGAGGTGGTTGTTGAGCCATGGAGTTTTTCGTTATAATCAATTGAAAGAGGGAAAAATTTAGGGAAAAATTGGGGTTTTTGAGTTTTGGGATGAATTTGGGTGATGTGGTGGGTTAATTAGTGGGTTGAATGTTGGAGTGATGGAGTTTTGTGGAGATTTTAGTGAGTTTTTGTGAGTTTTTGTGAAGTTTTTGTGGTGATTTTGAAGGAAGAAAGGTAAAGAAAGAAAGAAGAATGAAGAAGAATGAAAGAAAAAGATGTGGCTCACGAGTTAATTAAGCTACGGGTTGGGTTCTGGGCCGGTCCAGGCACCGGCCGCCGGTCGACCGGCCTGGACCCCAAGTCATTTTTTTGATTTTTTTGGTTTTTTGGATTTTTGCGTGTTCAGGTAGTCTAGGCCGGTCGGCACCCCGGCTGCCGGTCGACCGGCCTGGACCTCAGCTCAAAATAATCAACCTTCAAAATTTCAGCAATAATGTGCTCTGGGCCGGTTATCAGACCGGCCGCCGGTCGACCGGCCTAGAACACAGCAAATTCACTTCCTATGATAAAGTGTTCCAGGCCGGTCGCCACACCGGCTGCCGGTCACCCGGCCTGGAATACCTGCACATCAAATTCCTCATCTCACAAACTTGCTACTGGAGTGCTCTGGGCCGGTCGGCACACCGGCTGCCGGTCGACCGGCCTGGAGCACTTCTCCATTTCTTCACTTCGCCTTCAAAATCACAACAAACTCCCAAAGAAACCCAAGTCACCAACAATATCCACCCAACCAACATAATCCCAATGATACGGTTTCAAACCAAACCCGACTACAAGTGTTTCAAACCTTCCTAAAACTTCTTCTTAAAGACGAAAAACCCGAGTACACAAATCCAAATCTTCACAACTATTCCTAATATGCATGCTATATACAAAAAAAATTGGTGGTTGTTGAGGGACTCCACCAAACCTATCAAATCACAAGAGTTTACAAACAAGACTCCTCCTCGGGAAGTGGATCCCCAAGGAAGAGTACTTCCACCGTTCCTTTTTCATCGCCATCAAAATATCTTTTCACTCAATGCCCATTGACTTTGAAATTTCCACCTTCTTCGCTCCAAAGTTCAAAAGCTCCATGTGGTGAAATGTCGATAACTTTGAAAGGACCCGACCATCTCGAGCGTAGCTTTCCCGAAAACAACTTGACTCTAGAATTATAGAGTAAGACTTGGTCACTCACTTTTACATCTTTATCAACCAATTTGGCGTCATGCCATTTCTTTGTTTGCTCCTTGTAGATCTTTGAGCTCTCGTAGGCATCAAGTCTTAGTTCTTCAAGTTCATTCATTTGGAGAAATCGTAGCTCTCCGGCCATATCAATATCAAAGTTCATCTCCTTTAAGGCCCACCATGCCTTGTGCTCCAACTCGATTGGCAAGTGACAAGCTTTTCCATAAACAAGCTTGTAGGGAGTTGTGCCGAGGGGAGTTTTGAACGCGGTGCGAAGGGCCCATAGAACATCCGGAAGCTTTTGAGACCAATCCTTCCTACCTTTGCTTGTAGTCTTCTCTAAGATAGCTTTTATTTGACGGTTGGAGACCTCCACTTGCCCACTAGTTTGAGGGTGGTAGGCAAGAGCGGTCTTTACAGTGACACCATGGGAAGAAAGTAAGATCTTGAAAGTACTTTTCCTAAAGTGCGAACCCCGTCGCTAATCACCACCCTTGGGGTCCCAAATCTCGGAAATATAGTGTTTTTGAAGAGCTTGATAACAACCTTAGCATCATTTGTTGGGGTGGCAACGGCTTCAATCCACTTGGACACATAGTCCACCGCTACCAAAATGTACTCATTCCCACAAGAGTTGGGGAATGGTCCCATGAAATCTACTCCCCAACAATCGAAAAGCTCGATCTCAAGAATGTTTTGAAGGGGCATCTCCTTCCTTTGACTTATATTCCCCGTTCTTTGGCACCGATCACAAGATTTGACAAAGTAGTGGATATCCTTGAACATAGATGGCCAATAGAAACCACCTTGTAACACCTTTGCAATGGTGCGAGATGTACCAAGGTGGCCCCCATAGGCCGAGTTGTGAATTCTATCGACTATCTCCATGCCTTCTTCTCTAGGAACACATCTTCGAAACATGCCATCACCACACTTGCGAAAAAGATGTGGGTCATTCCAAAAATAGCGTTTTGAGTCATGCTTCAACTTCCTCCTAGCTCTAGCATCCAACTCCTCCGGAATAAACCCGCTCACAATCAAATTTGCCAAGTCCGCAAACCATGGTGATTTACCACCTATCATCATCAAACTATCTTCTCTCAACCACTCATTGATCGGGCCACTCTCATCCTTCAACCCATGATCTTCGGTAGTCAATCTAGATAGGTGGTCGGCAACAACATTCTCCGACCCCGCCTTGTCTTTAATTTCCAAGTCAAACTCTTGAAGTAAAAGAACCCACCTCAAGAGCCTTGGCTTTGCATCCTTTTTCACTAACAATTGTCTCAAAGCGGAGTGATCCGAGTATACCACAACCTTAGAACCCACAAAGTATTGCCGGAACTTTTCCACGGCATGAACAATGGCTAGCATTTCCTTTTCCGTCGTAGAGTAGTTGACTTGGGCTTGATCAAGAGTTTTGCTTGTGTAGTAGATTACATGGTGCCTCTTGTCCA
>JAIUZE010000939.1:0-143287 GCA_022085475.1 Heliosperma pusillum | reverse complement strand
TTACCTATGCGGATTTTTATTTCCGAAATAAATTACTCGGTACCGAAATAAATATATTTTTATTTGCGGGTAGAAGCGCTCGATATAGTAACATATTATTATTTGCGAGAGGTTTGTTGTCTTGCGATTTATTTTTTACCTGCCAAAATTTAGTTACAACAAAGTAGTTAAATATTTAATAAAACCAAGGAAACAAGGTGTCTAGGTTATAGTTCTCATAATTAAGTTTGAATTACATCAAAAGTTGCAGTTTATCTGTTATAACTACAACACAACTAAATAAATATCCAAACTAAAAGACGTGAAATTTGTTAAATCGGAATTTTGCTCCCCCATCCTTGGATCTCTTTCTCCCATCATCATCATTATATACTCATCTCGCCTATGTACGATGGATAACCTCCAACATACCTTGGTCACTTCGACATTTTAATTACATATCTACATATCAATAAACCCAAGTCAACACGAAAGACGTGGAACTCTCAAAAGAACTAATAAGCAGTTTCATGGCAAAATATAAAAACTAAAAAATTTATCTATCCATCTTCTCTTAAAGAAAGGTGAGAGACTTGTCTACTCACAAGGGACACATATCTAGATATCGTGGTTTTTTAGACTATATGTGTTTCTTTTATTATATACATATCACACTTAAAACTGATACGTCGTTTATTAAATCTTAGACCCAAATTTTATCGTGGTATCGGCCGTATGGCCTATAGTCTATATGTAATGTTTGTGTTTTATTCAAAAAATGTATAAATAAAGGGCAAGCAAGATCAAACATCCTCATTTAAAAATTTAATCGTAAGCCTTACTTCATTTCCATATTGTTTCCCCTTAAAAATGTATCTAAATAAGCTTTTCAAATTAATGGTCTAAGATAGGCTCTCTCTAAGTGACTCGAACCACCCTAAAAAAATGGTAAGAAAACATAAAGAACACACATTTTTCACTCTATATAAACCGTATACATAATACATAACCGATCCTACAAACTTCTTTCACTAAAATAAATCTGGGAAGTTCAAAATCAGTCGCCTTAATTGTAATTTTTGTATACCTTGTGCCAAAGACACCCTTAAATTTTTTATATCCCACGGAAAATTCTCAAAAGTCTTCATTAATTGTAGCATGACTCGGGTAGCTACACATAAACACAATCTTAACATTTCATCCATCTCTTTTAACTGACTGAACAGCTACAGTCTCAAAGACCAAGTATCGTTACTCTTATCAGTAAGTTCTCCAATCATGGATGCAAACAATACAGCTAGAGCGACTATAAGAAGATAAATGCTTACTTGAGTTTCAGGGACACATCCCGATCAAGCTGACTAATGTGACATCCTGATCAAGACCATGTATCCTTTGCCTTTGCTAGCTTCTTTTTCAAAATTTCCTGCAAGAAATTCACATAGATTGTAAGATTGTGTTGACAGTAAGACTCTTACAGTAATCCAGCTTAGCTAGCTAGCAGTGCAAAATGTGCAGAATATAAAACTGAAAGAACCAATTTAATTTAATTATGCATAGAAGCTAAAATATAAAAAATGACCGCTTACAGGTTGTTAGAGTATACCTGCGAGGAAGCTTTAATAGTTTAGTTCTTACCAAGTGAAAGATCCTACCATGAAGCTAAGGTAGATAATTTCTTACCTTAGAGTTAAGACAGCTCAGACAAGGAAAAAAGGCTAGATATCTAAGACAAAAGCAGGACGCAGTATCTGGCACCATATTGGTCCGTTGGGAAAGTGACCTTTGATATGTAATTTTTTTTTTAAAACCGCTACAATCTTTGGAGTAGCAAACCACCTAAAATTCCCTCCTACTAAGGATTCCTATACCAAACTCCCTGCTTCTATGTCCTTAACCATATTTTCCTCTTCTTTCACCCTTTCCTTCTCTTTACCCTTTCCTTAATCAAGTGCGCGTGCGTGCACACACACACCTCCAGCTTTTCCCTTGACTCAACAAGGACCTCCCTTTATCAATGACTCTTTCAACTTCTATCTCAAATTCCATCCTCTAACCCATACCGCATTTGCTGCCAAAAGCTAGCTTAACCACAAGAACGTCAAGGTAGTACAATTAAGCGTACTTAATTATGTAACCAATCCTTTCAATAGATCGTAGTAATGGCTTTAGTAATTGCAACCGCGACTAATACATATACCTATTAGTTCTATCGCATTTAGTCATCATCAAGCATAAACCCAGTTATCTTATCAATGAAAATAATCTAACACATAAACCTAAATGAACCATAAGTGAAGAATTTTATAAAATTAGGATCTGATGCTTTGAAAATAACTCAACTTCCTTCTCAATTCACACAAATCATCCTTTAAAACTGTAAATTATCGAGCACAATATTAAAACAGCAAAGACAATAGCACCAAATTCTCACACTTCTCAGCTAAGTTCAACAATCCAAAACATACATAGTCAAAACCAAAACATTAAACATCCCAAAATTCAGTAATGGCACAATTTTGTACAATCAACTTTGCCTGAATTGCCTTTTCAACATACTAAGCACCAAAACACCCACAATTATCAATGGAACATCTCCCAAGAATCTCTCTAACCCATCAAAGACTCAAACGTAATCATTCAACCATAGACCCAAACACCCATTTCATATTATAACCAAATTAACAACATTACCCCATTGCCGGAGTGTCCGATATACGCAGTTTTACCCTTCAATTAGCAACACAAAGGCGCTGTTTCTGAACTTTTAACCAAAATATAATAATAATAAAAATAAAAAAAAGTAAAGATTACCATAGCAAAGTGATTAGTGAAGTCATTAATAAGGGTAGGAGCCTTAGTAAAATGCTGTTGAAAAGCGTCACTAAGATTTTGAGCAAGATCAGTAGAGATGATGAGAATAGATGGTCTAATATTTGCAAGAAGAATTGCCCAAATTGAACTATATGTTGTTTTACGGACACTTTCTTTTCCTCAAACAAATACCCATTTAAGGGTATTTTATCCACTAATGACTGATAACGCACGCCGTTCAATGCAGTACCCTTAACCTTCCACCTCCTAGGTAGAGTTTCAATTGAAGGTTAAGGGCACCTCGTTTTAACAGTGAAGTAGAATGTTCAGATATTGATAAATAACTTGCCCACGTGAATTGTCCTACAAAGAGAAAGTGAAAATGAACACATAAAACACAATGAAAATTATTGAAAACTCTTAACATGAAAAAGAGGTAGCCAAGATAAACATGCTATACAATATGTTTATCAATCAAGGACTATACAAAAGAACTACCAAGATATCTACAATATGTCATTGAAAGAGTGCAAGACTAATGGTTGGAGGATAACCTATAACCTATAACCTTTCTTACTCGGTGACATAAATATCCCGACTTCTATAAATAGAGTCTAAATTCTGATCATTTTATCAGTAGTAGTAGGAATCTCATTGATGAAAAACAAGGGCTTGTTAAGTTAACCTCAAACCACATGATACATGTAGTAACCATCCAAATCACATATAAATGAAGAGAAACAGCGAAAATATATTTATTTTCCCTGCTAGTTTCCAGTTCAAATGACCAAAACAAAAAGTAAAAATTTACCAAATTGAAAGTAACCTACCTATACAATAAATGAGGTCTCCACTCTCCTGCTGATATAAGCATAAGTGATATAAATCAACACATGCATTCTCTAATCCAAGTCAGCCTAAGTGATGTAAGTGTACTCCAACTAAAAGAAACCTGCATCATTCCAAAGTAAGGAAACCAGTATAAGTCAGCGGTTAGAAGCTCTTAAATTAACAAAGATCGTGTCATAAAACCCGGGCACAAGACGTATAAACTGGAATAATTAAATTGCAAAAGAGTGTTATTAGGATCCTTCACTAATCGACTTTGGTAGAGAGGATCAACCATTCATAAATATCATTCTCAAGTCTCAGTCTCTACCTTCACTACCTTCGTTGGTGACATTCTTACATTAGGTTTTCTATTACGGATTCCATACCCATTTTTTAAGGAAATAAAAATATAAGAAAGGTAAAAAACTGAGAGATTATAAATGCCCGTGGTGTTTTTTCCAAAGGCATACGCTATAAAGAAATAAAAGGTCTCATTGTATGTAAAACGAACTTTTAATTACAAACAAAGGCACTCAAAATAAATTGATAACTACTTTTAAAAGGGTAGCTATAAGCTATGTAGAACAACCTACGTCTTTGCAATAATATAAATTCTAGAATCTTTAGTCTCCACTCCTGCCAGAACAAGCCAAATCTCATGCAAAACACACTACAATAGTTTGACGATCAAAAGACATGCTATCAGATACTAAGGAATTCAATTTAAACTAAGTTCATGTTGCATTGCCAAAAATTCTCTATCAAACCCCGAGTTCTGAAATAAAATAATTTACCACATTCTCATCATAACACGGCTGAATCCTGCTTAGAGTAAGCATGGCAATATTAACTAATCAAAGACGCACCCTTATACATGATTCACCTATACACAACTAAGCATTCTATATTGCTTCATCTCATGACTCTCCTCTACACAACCAAAGCTCGCCTAGAATACATACAACACCAGTTGTCTCAAGGTTCACCTCACCTAGAATACTACCAACACCAGTTGTCTCATGATTTACCTCTACACACCCAAAGATCGCCTAGAATACACATACCAACATCATCTGTCCAGACAATGCAAAATAAAATAACACATAATTCACAAGTATTTGTTTATTTGTAAACACATACTCTTGAGTAAAACGGCCTTAAGTTATGACCGCACTCACAACCAGTTTAAATGACGTTAAATCAAAATGGGGGGTTATGAGAGGTCTTAACCTAAGACCGTCTTCAGCATTGTTAATATTAAAGGGCTTTAGATAAGGTTCATAAGATATCAGACAAAAACATGGTACACCATACGGGCATCACATCTCACAATCTATATCCTAGACTTCTCTCACACGCACGTAGTTAACACTTCTCTGCACTTTCATGGATACTTAAACCCACTCTTAATTAAGAACTTTATCTAATCCATTGACTGAAGATAATTAAGTAGTTTGTAGACACATACTATCTAACATCTAAAACTGCAGCGATCATCTCAACAAATCGTGAATAACAAAACCCTTAGATAATAACCCAATAACCCAAAATAATGTTCATCTGTAAAATAAAAGCAAATAATTCAATCTTAAAAAGTATGCAATCGATAGTTATTTTTCAGTTCATGTGTCAAACATTAACTTTTACAAACATTCAATCTAAAGTTGTTGTATTTATCAAAAAAAAAAGTTGTATTATAATTAAAACACATGTTCATATCAAAATAATGAAACCTCTGTAATTCGATCTGAATTAGATCAAATTAATTCGATCTCTCCACTCATGCACCAAGAAACAAGAGAAAATTAAAAATACAGATGACAAAGGATAAGATAAAATTACCGGATATCTTCCGACACCAGCGACATTGGCATGAGGAGTGCGTCCCTGTCACGTTATTTTAATCAAAATAATGTTCATATCATACTAATCAAACCTCTGTTATTTCCTGTATAAGCTTTCTCGTTCTGGTTCCTCATTTCATAGATGGCGATTATCTTAAACCCAGATCTGTTTTTGTGAGAGACATGAATGAAAATAGGGAGTTGGATAAAAGATGTGAGAAGTATGTACCAGTAAAAGATGTGAGAAATAAGTACCAGTAAAAGATGCAGTGATAATTGAGATGAAAATAGGGAGTTGATTCAGAAGTTTTAGAGAGTGTGAGGTGAGAGGTAGGTTAACAAATAATTGAGCAGGGAGTATATGATAATTGAGGTGAGAGGTTGTGAATATTTAGGTAGAAGATAAGGAAACGTTGCGTTTTGGAGTGGAAAAGCCCAAAGTTTTGTAAAGTGGAGGTACATAGTGTAAGGTAACCATGCAGTGTACAAATTAAATACACATTAAAAGGTAACAAGAATAAAGGGTCAGCCCAATTGTGTATGCGCAGCAAGTCAAGCCCAAGAGGAAAGAAAGACCAGCAAAGTAGACAGCCCAATTGGCTGGGAAATATGCACTGTTCATTGTGAACAGTAACCCCTCTTAGGCACATTTATATTAAGGTGGGTAGATTAATAATTAAGGTGGGTAGATTGTTCCGGTTAAATAGCAGAAGGGCCCATTATTGTTACTTAAAGATACAATCTTCATCTTTCTTTCTCTTTTGCTTCTTCTGCTATCTATTCATCTTCTTTTTTCCTTCTTTCTTCATTCCTCTTTATCCTTAATCAAATCACCTTCTTCTGATTTCATAAAGCTATAATCACTATCATTCATATCACACCCTCACCTTCTCCTTCTTTCTTTACTTGCTCCACGACACCACCAACAATGACGCCTCCTTCCCAACAACATCAAGAATAGAATCAATCAACTCACCACCTCTATATAATGCCCATTTATTCGCGTAAGTATAGATCTCAAGGTCAAAATTAGCTTCTTTTTTTCGTTTTTAGAACACAGCGGAAGAGGGAAGTAAGCGATGAGAAATCTGGTGGTGTTGGTGTTGATGACTGAACGTGGTGGTGGTAATGGTGGTTGAGACCGACAGTAAGGCTAGCGGGCTGACGTCGGTGGATAGTGGTGGTTGAGTTTGGTGGAGATGGTGTTGATAATTGTTAGGTTAATGATTGATAGGTGTTAATGGTGTGAAAGAGTTATGGTAAAGAGTTGTTATTAATTAAAAGGTAAAATAAATAATGACCTGATTAACAGGTAGTCAGTAACCCAAGACTATTACGAGAAGAAAGTATTAATGGTGTGGTTTATTTTGAAATAAAATGAAGGTTGGATTATTTTGAGAAGACCACCTATAGTATGGATTATTTATGTTAATTTTTCCTTTCTTTAAATAAGCGTTTTCGGGTCATTTTGAGTCATAGTGGGTCATTCAAGATCCAAGTTAGTTTGGTGTCAACTTAAATCGGTTTGTACGCTTTTCAAAAATTAGATTTATCTAATCTAACAACATAGAAGTATATATAAAGTGAAAATCAAGGGACACGCCAAGGAAACACAATTAAAAGAGCATAGAATTACCAATGGCGTTTCTTACGAAGGAAACACGCCAAGGAAACACAATTAAAAGAGTGGGTCATCACCAATGACGTTTCTTAAAGGAACCACTCATTAACATTGACGTGTTTGCTTTAGTCTAATTTTGTAAGTTTGCATTTTCCTACTCACTAGAAAGTAGAAACACACTATTGGTAATGGCGTATTTGTTCCGTTTTCCAGGTTTTGAAAATCCGAGCCTACGTGGATACCATTTTTGACAAATATTTTGAAACAACCCAAAACAACAAATACTTGATTTTTGAGCATTATTTAAAAAAAAATCGTTCCACTTTTAAGTGGATTAGAGTTGCTAAAAGTAAAAACGTATAAAATCAAATTGAACATTATGATGACGAAGATGTATCGAATTCAACCGAACGACACAAAATGACCTCTTTCCAACAATGAAGTACGGAGTATAATTTTAATGCATGAAGCGCATTTAGTATAGAGTAATTCGAACTTATATTATTATGTTATGCATTACATGAATTATTTGAAGAGTAAGAATCCATTAAATCATCATCTAGTTTTATGGGATGTTTTTCCTCAAAATTGAGTAAGAATCCTTCCAATCAAAGCAAAGTATTTTTTTTTTTGATAAGGTAAGGAAAACATCAAAGCAAAGTATTGATTTTTTATTCTTATCTTCACTATTAAATTGAAAATGAGGCTTTATATACGTTTAAATAAATAGTTTTCAATCATTTATTTTTGAATTTAACCATAACATAGATAAAAAAAAATTCATATACCCTTACTTTTGGGTCGATCGCACATGGTGAGTATAAAAAGACTACATATCCTGTTAACGACTTTTTCCATAACTAATGATTATTTATGTTGGATCATTAGTTGCGAAAACAAACTAACAATGCTATTCTTTATTGCTTTAATTTGTACTCCAAACTTAATTCGTTTTGTTAATACTTAATCCTATATGTTGGTGGTTTGGGAGTATAATTCAGTTTTCAAAATGTTGACGTACTTTCTTGTGTTAAACGGTGCACAAATTCTCGTTTCAGACGGGTCAATGCCCCTCACAAAAAACCAAGTGGGGCAAGTGGGGCTTCGCCCCCTCTTGCCCCCACTTACCCTACTTGCTTTCTTGTGAGGGCGCTTAACCCGTCTAGAATTTTTAGACAGGTCGCCCCCTCCAGCAACGCGATAGCAACGTTCTATTTCACGTACTTGGCATTGGAAGGAGTCAGTGTAGTGGGCTGAAGTTGGTAAGACCACTTCATGGTTGGGGTAAGAGTGATCTTATCACTTGAGCTACCTCCATGTTCTCTCAAAATATGACACTATTATATTCACTTTTAGTTTAATGAATATGACGATCTAGTACTCTAATCTGATGAATATGTATCATCTAAATAAAAGTTGACAGTTTCAAGAAACTTGTACATTAAATTTAGTTCATGTTAAACCGATTGAAGATAAAAGGTACATTAAATTATATGGAGGCAACGATATAGACTGGATACGAAAGTTCACAAGACAAGCACATTATTTAGCAAGTGATTTACGGGCACATATAGAGATGGTTTATATGGGAAATAGGCACAACAAATACCTTAGTCGTGAGGTGCGAAATGTGATATCGATGGAACAACTAAGCCATTGTTTACCTGAATCATGAATGACGTTTTTTTGGACACGATTTAATAGCATGTATTTATTAGCCAACTTTTATAACAACCTAATACAAGAGATGATGAAATTACATAGCCATGAAGAATGGACTTTACTTGCAAGAGGGTCATTGCCCTTGAGGATATGGAGAAATGGAGGACAAAGTTGTTATAATTCTAGTTGGAAAATGAGATAGCGACACCATATATCACCGAGTTTCGGCGACACTCTCTCACATGTATATGTAAAGGACCACTAAAAATAGCGGACCTCTACATAAGAGACCACTTAAATGGTGGATCTACATAAAAACATGCGAGACCGTGTTGCCGAGATTCAGTCGTCGTATCATTGTCCATCGTAGTTCGACTATATAATATCGGGTCATTGGATTATATATATAATGTAAACTAACTACAAAACGTTTTAAAACTAAAATATTATTATAGGTCAAAAAGGCAATAAATCGCACAACCATTTTATTGGCTCAGATATAAGTCCCACGCAAATTTTGAGCATAAACGGAGGAGATTTGAGGATGTCGGTAAGCGATAAACGTTTTTCGGAGGTACCTCTGTTTATCGTGAAAATGGATAAATACTTGTTATCTGTTGGTTTAATCGAACATGGTAACTACTAACAAGGCCCATAATACATGGTACAAAATTAATGAGAAAATGAAACATGACCTAGTACGACCTCCCGAACGGCCCAAATTGCAGCCTATAATACACGGATTTCGGTATTTTGCCGCACCGGGTCAGAAATGTTTGTAAATCACAAAAACATATTATTTTCTCAGATAATGTTTCCACACAAATTTTGAGCATAAACGGAGGAGATTTGAGGGTGTCGGTATGCGATAAACGTTTTTCTGGGGTAACTCGGTTTATCGAGAAAATGGATAAATACGTGTTATCTGATGTTTTAATCAAACATGGTAACTTCTACCACGTCCCAGGACACGTGGTACAAAAATCATGAGAAACTGAAACGCAGCCCAGTACGATCTCCCGAACGGCCCAAATTACAGCCTATAATACACGGTTTTCGGTAATTTGTGGCCTTGGGTCAGAAATGACAGTAAATCACACAAACATTTTATTAGCTCAGATAAAGCTCCCACGCAAATTTTGAGTATAAACTGGGGATATTTGAGGGTGTCCGTATGCGATAAACTTTTTTCGGGGCTAACTCGGTTTATCAGGAAAATGGATAAATACGTGTTATCTGATGGTTTAATCGAATATGGTACCTTCTATCATGGCCCAGGACACGTTGTACAAAAATCGTGAGAAACCGAAACGCAGCCCAGTACGACTCCGAAACCGCCCAAATTGAAACATATAATACACGGTTTTCGGTATTTTGCGGCACCGGGTCAGAAATGATCGTAAATCACAAAAACATTTTATTTTCTCTGATAAAGCTTCCACATAAATTTTGAGCATAAACGGAAGAGATTTGAGGGTGTCCGTATGCGATAAACTTTTTTCGCGGGTAACTCGGTTTATCGAGAAAATGGATAAATACGTGTTATCTGATGGTTTAATCAGACATAGTAACTTCTACCATGGCCCCGGACACGTGGTACAAAAATCATGAGAAACAAAAACGCAGCCCAATACGACCTCCCGAACGGCCTAAATTACATCCTATAATACACGGTTTTCGGTATTTTGTGGCCCCGTGTCAGAAATGGCAGTAAATAACACAAATATATTATTGACTCAGATAAAGATGCCACGCAAATTTTGAGCATAAACGGAAGTGATTTGATAGTGTCGGTAAGCGATAAACGTTTTTCGGGGGTAACTCGGTTTATCGAGAAAATGGATAAATACGTGTTATCTGATGGTTTAATCGAACATGGTAACTTCTACCACGGCCCAGGACACGTGGTACAAAAATCTTGAGAAGCTGAAACGCAGCCCAGTTCGACCTTCGAACGACCCAGATTACAGCCTATAATATACGGTTTTAGGTATTTTGCGGCACCAGATCAGAAATTACTGTCAATCAACAAAACATTTTTTTTCTCAGATAAAGTTTCTACACAAATTTTGAGCATAAACAGAGGATATTTGAATGTGTCCGTATGCGATAAACGTTTTTCAGGGGTAACTCGGTTTATCGAGAAAATTGATAAATACGTGTTATCTGATGGTTTAATCGAACATGGTAACTTCTACCATGACCCAGGACACGTGGTACAAAAATCGTGAGAAACTGAAACGCTGCCCAGTACGACCTCCCGAACGGCCCAAATTACAGCCTATAATACACGCTTTTCGGTATTTTGTGGCCCTGGGTCAGAAATGGCAGTAAATCAGACAAACATTTTATTGATTCAGATAAAGCTCCCACGCAAATTTTGAGCATAAACAGAGGATATTTGATGGTGTCGGTAAGCGATAAACGGTTTTCGGAGATACCTCTGTTTATCGTGAAAATGGATAAATACATGTTATCTGTTGGTTTAATCGAACAGGGTAACTACTAACACAGTCTAGGATATGTGGTACAAAATTCATGAGAGAATGAAACATAACCTAGTACGACCTCCCAGACGACCCAAATTGCAGCCTATAATACACGGTTTTCGTTATTTTACGGCACTGGGTCAGAAATAACCGTAAATCACAAAAACATTTTCTTTTCTCAGATAAAGCTCCCATGCAAATTTTGAGCATAAACGGAGGAGATTTGATGGTGTCGGTAAGCAATAAACGTTTTTCGGAGGTACCTCTGTTTATCGTGAAAATGGATAAATACTTGTTACCTGTTGGTTTAATCGAACAGGGTAACTATTAACATGGTACAGGATATGTGGTACAAAATTTATGACAAAATGAAACATGACCTACTACGACCTCCCAAACGATCTAAATTGAAGCCTATAATACACGGTTTTCGGTATTTTGCGGCACCAGGTCAGAAATGACCGTAAATCATAAAAACATTTTATTTTCTCAAATAAAGCTTCCACACAATTTTTAGGCATAAACGGAGGAGATTTGAGGGTGTCTGTATGCGATAAACGTTTTTCGGGGGTAACTCGGTTTATCGAGAAAATGGATAAATAGGTGTTATCTGATGGTTTAATCGAACATGTTAACTTATACCACGACCCAGGACACGTGATGCAAAAATCTTGAGAAACTGAAACGCAGTCCAGTATGACCTTCTAACTGTCCAAATTACAGCCTATAATATACGGTTTTCGGTATTTTGCGGCACCGGATCAGAAATTACTGTAAATCACAAAAACATTTTATTTTCAAAGATAAAGCTTCTACACAAGTTTTGAGCATAAACGGAGGAGATTTGAGGGTGGCCGTATGCGATAAACGTTTTTCGGGGGTAACTCGGTTTATCGAGAAAATTGATAAATACGTGTTATCTGATGGTTTAATCGAACATGGTAACTTATACCACGACCCAGGACACGTGGTACAAAAATTGTGAGAAACTGAAACGCAGCCCAGTACGACCTCCCGAATGGCCCAAATTACACGGTTTTCGGTTTTTTGTGGCCCCGGGTCAGAAATGGCAGTAAATCACAAAAACATTCTATTGGCTCAGATAAAGCTGCCACGCAAATTTTGAGCATAAACGGAGAATATTTGATGGTGTCGGTAAGCGATAAACGGTTTTCGGAGGTACCTCTGTTTATCGTGAAAATGGATTAATACTTGTTATCTGTTGGTTTAATCGAACATGGTAACTACTAACACGACCCAGGATATGTGGTACAAAATTCATGAGAGAATGAAACATGACCTAGTACGACCTCCCATACGACCCAAATTGCAGCCTATAATACACGGTTTTCGGTATTTTGCAGGATTGGGGCAGAAATGACCGTAAATCACAAAAAACATTTTATTTTCTCAGATAAAGCTCCCACGCAAGTTTTTAGCATAAACGGAAGAGATTTGATGGTGTCGGTAAGCGATATACGTTTTTCGGAGGTACCACTGTTTATCGTGAAAATGGATAAATACTTGTTATCTGTTGGTTTAATCGAACAGGGTAACTATTAACACGGCTCAGGATATGTGGTACAAAATTCATGAGAAAATGAAACATGACCTACTACGACCTCCCAAACTGTCTAAGTTGAAGCTTATATAATACACGGTTTTCGGTATTTTGCGGCACCAGAACAGAAATGACCGTAAATCATAAAAACATTTTATTTTCTCAGATAAAGCTTCCACACAAATTTTGAGCATAAACGGAGGAGATTTGAAGGTGTCCGTATGCGATAAAGGTTTTTCAGGGGTAACTCGGTTTATCGAGAAAATTGATAAATACGTGTTATCTGATGGTTTAATCGAACATGGTAACTTCTACCACGGTCCAGGACACGTGGTACAAAAATCTTGAGAAATTGAAACGCAGCCCATTACGACCTCCCGAACAGTCCAAATTACAGCCTATAATACACGGTATTATAAAGTTAATTCCCAATATGGGATGTTGATGTTGGTGTAGAAATTAATGCAAATTTACATAAACACTAAAATATTATTCAATAATTGCACAAAAGGGTTGCACTTAATCACATCTTAAAAAACATACAATAATGAGGATAAGCATAAAGTTACTCTACCCGTAAAAATTAACGATTGTGCAAATGTTTCACCACTTCAAGAATCCTGGATACTGTGAATTAAGTTAATAATGATTAAATTTTGTGTGTAAAAAAGAATGTATGAAAAAGTTTAGAAATTGCCATTACATGCGACATACAAGTATACAACTATCAGTCATTCCGGTAAAGGAAAAAAATTTGCCGAGCATCGAGGTGAATGATTGTCTTAGATCATTCCCAAGCAAGGGTCACACTAACTAGGTCACCACTCGTTTTTACCCTTAATCACACGTTAATTATCTTGACTTATTTACATACTCTCAAGCAGAAAATCGTGACCTAGATTACTAACCCAATCAATTTTCACTTTCCAACAATTTCATTCTCACTTCCAGCATTTTTAAGTGGTTCTTCTTTTATAATTTTATATAAATACAGATATTCCGCGTTCCCTGAAAGATTCAAGAATACAAATCCTTCAAATCATCTAGTTTTATATGAGCTTTTTTTTTCTTCACAAAATTGAGTAAGAATCCTTCCAATCATCTTGCTTGTAGCTATTAAAAAAGTAGCAAGTGGGTATCCTAAAGGTCGTAACGCATCAAAGCAAAGTATTGATTTTTTTATTCTTATCTTCACTATTAAATTGAAAATGAGCCTTTATATACGTTTAAATAAACTAGTTTATTTTCTATCATTTATTTATGTACTTAACCATAATAACATCCATAATAATTAAGTTTATATACCCTTTTGGCCTAGGTCGATCGCGCACACGGTGAGTATATATATAAAAAGACTACATATTCTGTTAATATTTTTTCCGAAATTAATGGTTAACTAGTATTCATGCCCGTGCATTATTTTGTACTCCGCTCCAGTGCTAAACTACGTTACAGAAAAAGCATGGAAAACAGTGGGGAAGAAGCTCCAATGTACTCAGATTCTGATCTTTTGACGAAACTTCAAGAGTTGTGTAATGATGATGTATTTTTCCCAAGTTATTATTATAAGGATAATACCTCATTTTTTATGAGACTTTACGAGGAGGTTATTAAACGTGCAACTGGAATCATTGATCAAGGTTCAAAGGTATGTTTCTAAGTTCTAACCATAGTCTTGCTTGAGACGGATTCATTATCCGTTTTCAGTTTAAAACGGTTTAAATATTATCATTTTAAGACGAACCCATTATCCGTTGTAAGCTTAAAACGGCTTAAATATTACTCCCTCTTATTCATGATTTTCTTCCCTCTTTTCATTTTCGGTTATTCATGTTTTCTTCCCTATTTATTTTTTTGGATGTGGGGCAGTGGCGGACCTAGGATTCTGAAGGCGGGGTGACACGAATTTTTTTTCCAATCAATGTTGTCCGGTTGTTGTAGGCCAACATTTCTTCGTGCATCAATAATAACGAATATAGGACTCCAAATATAGTTAGTTCGTATATATTACTGATATATCTTTGAAAAAATATTGGAACTGTCGATAAGTACTTATCTTCTATTTTAAAATTTCTTCAATTGATACATCGTGATTGAAATTGCCTTTAAAATGTATCCAATGGGAGTCTAACCTGGGAACACAAGGAGAAATCTTAGACTCTTACCACTAGACCAAGGGCAATTTACTTGTCTATTAATTACAATGCTAAGTATATATTATGTTTTCAGAAATTCTGCAGTAGAATATAACATCACTTAATTTTTTCTTTTTGGGTGGTGGGGGCACGTGACCCCCTAGGACCCCACCTAGATCCGCCCCTGATGTGGGGTAGTGTGTTTTGTGTGGTTTAAATTCATTTGTGTGGGGTAGTTTGTTTTTTGTAGTCAAAATTCATTTCCTTAATCTAAGAGCCAAAATGAAAGGGGAAGAATACATTGAATAAGAGAGAGTATCACTTAGGGCTTGCTTGGGATGTGAGTAATTATTATGGGAGTAATAGAGCTTAAATGAACTAAAAAATCAAGGGAAGTGAAGGGGTTGGAGATGGAAATTGATAGAATTGGGGAAATATAGTGTAATAGTCACTCTATTAAGGGAGTAAAAGTTACCTACCCCCTCAAGTAATGCATTACCTCCATATGAAGGTAATAATTCATCCCCCACCTCCTCTTTACCCCCTCCACAACCACCACAAAGCATCAATCTCCTCCAATTTCTTCTTATTTTAGCTCCCATTACTCCCTTAATAATTACTCCCATGCCAAGCAAGCCCTTAATGATAGTAAAGACAAAATTTTTGTTACTTTCTGGGCAGCGTGTCATGTGATTTGTATATTTAACTAACCCGTTTTTATCTTAAGACGGATAATGTTTGTTTTATATGACAATTTATAATACAGTTGGTCTTGCTTCAGACGGACCATTTTGGTCTGAAGCAATAAGACGGGATTTTGTAACCACTTTACAGTTAGATGTAACCACTATTGAAAACAAGTTGATATAAGCTGTGGTTACATTTTATCAAAAAGTGGCAACATAATCCCGTCTTATTTTTCAGACGGAATTAGTCCGTCTGAAATAAGAATTTGTGTTTATAATATTCTTAATTGCGCACATACTCCCTCCTATTAACAATAACATTCCCCTTTTCATTGTCATCTATTCACAATACCTTCCCATTTCCTGTTTTGGTAAACTTTTATATTTATTTTAATCACATTACCCCACAACAATACCCCACAATACCCACACTTTATCTTATTTTAAATCTTACCTCACAACAATAATTATTTTAATCACTTCACCCCACAATACATTCCCTCTCTCCAATCACCTCACCACACCACAATACATTCCCTTAATTTTTGGTCCATTCTTGAATGGGGAAAGTTATCCCGAATAGAAGGGAGTATAACACTATAATAGTAACTAGATTATACAACTAGTTATTTTACAACTGATTGTATAAAACTTAAGTTGTATAATAGATGTACAGTTTATGAGTTATTTGAAAAAATCGAGCTTCTTTATCAAAAGAAATGAACTCCAAATTGTATAATAAACTCAAAAATAATACTCCCTCTGTTGTAGTCAATAATTATTTATAATTGTATAATCTTCTTGTACAACCGGTTGTATTGTATAGAACTTGGATTCTTTCATCCGAGTAAATCAACTGATGTTTATGCAAACTTGGTTGATATAGGATGCTTTATTGGAGTCCGGTAACAAGGGAGCACATGTCGACCCGCTATTTGTACACACATTTACTGATTTGCCACCTTCAGTTAGAAGCCTACCCTCTTTGGTAATTACTGATTATCATACGTGTTTATTGCAATTTTTACCAGTTTATGGACTATACCTACAATCAGTTGTAGTATAACTGGTTGTGTAGAATCTAGAATTGTATAACAAACTTGACGAGTTTTGTTTTGAGGAATACAAGCTTTATTGTAAAATTTATGAGTTTATCCACTTTATGATAAAAAAATAAAAAAATTGGAAAAGCTTAGAAAAATTACATATAAGCTCACATAGATGTATGTTGGCTGGATATATATTTTAAGTTGTAAATTTTCAAACACTGTATCGATATCATTATGAGGTTCATAAAATCTTATAACTTCGTATATAATAACACAAATTCTCATTTGTAACGGGATAACTCCACTTGTTATTTGTGAAAAGGACTTAACCCGTCACAAGCTTGGACGGGTTGCCCCGTCGCAAGTAAGACTTTCTGATATAATAGACGGTTGTTTGCATTGGTTTAAAAAGGATGTTGGAAGTTAGACTTGCCATCGGGGGAGTGGATAGACCTGGCAAAAGCAACCCGACCCGATTGACCCGACCCGAATGACTCGACCTATGACCCGAAATTAACCCGAACTACAACACCCGAATGTGGCCCGAAACCCGATTGGACCTGACCCGACCCAAACATACCCGATCATTCTTGTAACTGACCCGACCCGAAAATAACCCGATTCAAAATCACTCAACCTGAAAATGACCTGACAAAACATAACTTTAATTGAACTAAAAAAACTTAAAATGGCCTTTTGTATCTTTTTCTTTGACCGAAAATGACCCGACCCGGTACACCCGAAACGGACCCGACAACAAACCCAAAATGACCCGACCCGACCCGAATTAACCCAAAATCAACGAGAGACTCGACCCGACCCGACCCGAACTGACCCGACCCGAACCCGATCCAATTGACCCGTTTGCCAGATCTAGGAGTGATAAGTGACTTCTCAGCTCCCACGTCATGGGAAAAGTTAATTCATGTAGGAACTCGATCAAAATTCCTCCATTTTGGGCAATCAAACAAGCTTACAAAATAGTAATAAATGGAAATTTCCGCTTCCCATGAATTGTATTGGTAACTAAACAGACCTTATAATTAGGATGTAGAGTTGTAGACGTATTAGAGATACCAATTGTACATTTTGTGATTGCAGATGACAAATGAGATTTTCAAAGGCAATGATGCACACAGTATAACACTGAAGGTGCTGAAGCATTTATCAGGCATTAACTGGGCACACAAACCAGAAATCACATTAGCGATAATTATAATTATCTTTGGCGACTTCTGGCTCCTTGTTAGGATTTACGCTGATAATGTTGTCAACGATAGCATGGCAGACGATCAGAATGAACGGACATGTACGAACAACCAAGCTTACAGAAATCAGATTGAAGCCAATAATGAATTCATCATTATCCTGGCTAAGTCATTGCGATACTTTCTCGACCTTAACATTACAAGTTTTCGCGATTTTGATATGTTCCGTGATCAAAGAGCAATATATGTGTACTGGATAGTGAGATGTTCAATTGTTGCTGCAACCCAGATTATGATTCTGTCTACCAGGGGACTTGACCAGTAAGCCTATTTATAATTTTACTGTAATAGTTTTGTATGTCATATATTCAAATTCAGTTGGTCTCATTAAAGACGGGGCGTATCCGTCTTCCCCACTTGATTGTCCCCTTGTAAGAGCAGATCCGACCCGTCTTCATTAAAAACGGATATGCCCTATCTTCAATGAGAATTTGTGATTCAATATAAACTCGGTATTGAGTAGTGGTCATCATACTCAATATAAACTCGGTATTGCATATAGCTTTGCAATGACTTATTCAGTCGCAAAACCCCTCATTTGCGGCGAACATGTGCAATAAATGCAGTCCCTCACAAATTCACAATATCCGTTGCAAATGGACTTTAGCAACGAGATGTGCTCATTTTAAAACGTAAAATTGTTGCAGGTCCCCGCGCGTAATTTTTCTATATTGACTTATCTAGAAAAGGACCGTCTCGCAGTGTGAGGCCGTCTTATTCTAGAATTTGTTGACTTATTGATATAGTATAAGTTTAAGCATTGAATGATGTAAGTCATGCATTATGATGATCAGATATTTGGTAGGGATTCGAACCCCAAGAGAAGTTAAAAAGCTCAAATCACTCCATGAAGAACTTATGCGCACATTATCTAAGAGACAGGAATGTAAAAGTAAGTAATTAAATGTACATTTACTTAATTCTAAACTCAAATTTTGCATTAAGATTCAGAATTTCTGAGTGCTTAATTTGGATGAATGCAGAGGCAATAGAAACTATTAATGCCAAATTATCAAAAGAAGTTGACATTGTCGGATTCATGAGAGTTATGATCACAGATAAAGAAATGTTTCCATTATACCATGGTGAAACCAAGAGAAAGGTACGTACTTAAACAGTTGGTTTTGCTTCAAATGGACCATTTTGGTCTGAAGCAATTAGACGGGATTTTGTAACCATTTTACAGTTAGATGTAACCACTATTGAAAACAAGTTGATATAAGTTGTAGTTACATTTTATCAAAAAGATTGCAACATAATCTTGTCTTATTTTTCAGACGGAAATGGTCCATCTGAAATAAGAATTTGTGGTACTTAAATAGTGGACACTCAGCTCACGTGACCTGATTACCTTAAAGGTTTTCTTGATATTCCAAGATTATAATTCTCGTTGAAGACGGGGCAGAGCATTAGCCGTTTTCAATGAAAATGGGTGAGGGGGTTCCGACCCATCTTTATTAAAAATGGATATACGTGTCCGTCTTCAGTGAGACCAATTGCTCCAAGATTTAGAATGTGGTCACATAAAGTGTGTAAGCACATTATCTAGGACACTCCCTTCATACCTCTACAAGTACAAGCCTTGTATGGCACGGAACCGTAAATAGCGTGCATGTCCATGCACCATCTCGTTATATGGAATTAAGCTCGGGACCTCTAACATCATAACTGACATTCTAGCTACAAGAAGGTTAATAATTTTGGGTAATAAATAATATTAACTTAAACTAAAAAAGTCATCGTGGCATACTTGCATGTGTGCTATAGGATGCTTTTTAATAATATAAGTATATTGTAATAATAATTCAAAAGTATATTTCACGTTGACATACATTTTTTATGTAATATACAATATACAATCATGTCTTATTGTTAATAAGAATGTTTTTTATTTGTCTTCATCGGAATTGACCTGATGTTCATTCACATTTGCTTTATCACATTGTTTACAAAATTTGGTCATGAGACTCTTTTACCCCTCTCCAATCTCACCCATCAACATATTTACGGGTAACGTAGTAAAAATGGTACGAAAAGTATGCTAGAAGTAGAGGTGTATCAATGGACGGATCAGTCTGGCCCGGACCGACCCGCCAAGTGGCCTCAACCCCGGGTCAAGAGGAGAGAGCCCGGCCCAAGACCGGCCCACCACAAATCCGGCTCAAGTACACTACTAGCTAGAAGATGAATGAAAGACAAATAAAGAAGATCGAAGATCGATGATTCAAGTTCCTCCTTTTTTTTTTGTGCAAACCCATGGAAATTTTAACAAATTCCCATGGGTTTTAGGGGGTATTATGAAGATACAATTGACATAGAGAAGTTACAATGGACTATAGGAAATAACAATAGACTATGAATGCATTACAATGGCGTAATATTTATGCTGTAAACCTTAATATCATGCGTAAAATGGGTCTCGCAGGATCATGTTGACGTCTTGAGGGGGAAACGTGTGTTGTTACTCGTCTCGGGGATCGACATTCCTTCTGAAGATATAACAAGTCTTAAGCATGTCGCCATTAACACTGAAAAAGATATAATTGTATGGATACCCGTTATAAACCGCTCGATTGGAGATTTAGACGACGACCCGGGCAATAATCAGTTAGAGACCTTACAAAATTCGATGCCATGGTACTCGGTCCATCGACGTTCAATGGTCACTAACGATGCAATTTACTTCTTTGAAAATGAATGGGGTTTCAAAGGTACGCCTATCCTTGTTCTATTAAGTCCCTCAGGAAAAGTACTGAAATATGATGCTCCAATCCACATGGTGCGGATTTGGCAAAACCTTTCCATTGATAACCTTATTACATTTGATGATATGAGTCAACAATTGTGGGAGAAGGAAACATGGAACCTCAAGCTTCTTGTAAATGACATTATTATGGATCCAACCATGCAGAAATGGGTAAGTTCTACTCACTATTTGTATATGTGAACTTTGATCTAAACTGGGGCGGGTGCCGGGAAATACTTACTTATACCCACCTCGCTGATCGACATCCTTACCGAGGTTACCTCTATTTACCATCTGAATTTTATATTCTATGAAATAAAATTATAATAAACTTACTTAACTCATATACTTAACTTACTTAAAATAAAAATTGATTATCTCAAGAAACTTGTGCATTAAATACTAGCTCATGTCAAACAGATTCGAGATGAGAGGTACATTATACTATATGGAGGCAGTACTGACATAGACTGGATACGAAGATTCATAAGACAAGCACAATCCGTAACAAGTGATTTACAGACCCGTATAGAGATGGTTTACGTGGGAAATAAGCACAACAACTACCTTGTTCGCGAGGTGCGAAATGTGATATTGATGGAACAACTAAGCCATTGTTTACCTGAATCAAGCATGGCGTATTTTTGGACACGATTTAATAGCATCCTAAAAATCAAAAAATGGTATAGTTACAATGATAATCTATTAAAAGAGATGTTAAAATTTGATAAATATGAAGAATGGGTTTTACTTGCAAGAGGGTCAACAATCTTAATCAATGGACCGGGGCAAATTGCTTTGAATGCCCTCAAGATATGGGGAGATGGTATACAAAGTTGTTACATTGGTAAATAGTTTTACTTTGGATGGATATAATTTATTACAAATGATTGATCAATGTAAAATTTTATTTTACAAAATATAATTGTTAAACATGCTAAAATAATATTATTTGATAAATCAGTTTAATATATATTACCGTTTCTTTCGTCAATCATAATCAATCAAAATTATAAGATATCTCTTGTACATATATGGATTTTTGTTGATAACAAAACTTAATCAAAAGTGTAAGATATCTCTTATAAGACGGTCTCATATCATAGAACTGGCCCAATAGGAGAATATCCCACACTTAATATTTAATTTTATTTACATTTTAATTTTATTTCGATAACCCGATCTGTTAAGGATGAACACTGACATAATTAATGTGAAAGTTATCCAAATATAATATAAGCTTATTAATATACTCTTTTTTGTACAAGTAAATTAATTACTAGATTTTATGCTCGTGCGATGCACGGGTTTATATTAATGTCATTTTCAAAAAACTTCTATAACAATTAACTTATAAGACTATATAAACTGTAATTTTTAAGAAAATAATATTATTATTGAGTCAATTCAACTTCTATTTTAATCATATTCTACATACCTACCTTGTCAAGACTCAAGTTATATTTGACCTATATTATGATCCAGAAAATATTAACATGATTCTCCCGTTCAAATCATTTATTAGGTTTACATATGTTTTGATTGATATATTCGCACATAAAAAATATGATCCAAGGTACATAAGAATTAAGCTATCTAAGACGATGCTTAAGAAACTCTAAAGATTTTGGGTTGATACACAAGTTCCAAATATGACTCTTATTTGTAATCATATAATCACTCCAGACAATTCAACTATTTATAAGTGGTCAAATATATTTTCTAAATCTACTTCTGCTAATATTAATCCGCTACTTACCAAACCAGACCTTAGCTAAACAATTAGAACAAGAATAATTGGTAATCACTCTTACTCCTTGTTGTTCGACGCTCACTTAGTGCAACGAAATCTCATTCAATTGCAAGGTATCTAAAACAACCATAAGTCCTATAGCTCTCAAACTTATCTCGCGATAGGAGGATATAATATGACATGTAGAACATCCTCCTCCTTTCCTCGATATCGGAAACATTCACCGTGTACAATGTACTATACAATGTCGTCGGGATAAAGACGCGTCACGCGTTAAGTGAAACGGCACCTGCTACTGAAATGGCAATAACTCTTAAATTTCTTTCAAATCGGGTCGGATATTATGAAAGTACTTCAAAACGATTATGATTTCCAATACCATTATTTATACCAAGATCAAATAGGCCATCGTTTTGAGGTTTTATAGAATTATTCTAAGATCATATTTTGGTACTCAAAGAATCAATATTGTGGATAATAGGATCCTAAGGTTTACGTGCTAGCACTATATTAACACCACTCTCCACTCTAAAACACAATTAAAAAATACACAAGCAAACTAAAACTTGTTAAATTTGAGATGATTATGATATTTGTTTCACCTCTTTCTTGTTAACTTGGTATATATACAAAAGTCATAACAATGGTTAATACGAGTAATACAATGATAGAATATTTGTTATTAATTTTACAATTCTTCTTTCACGTATCGAGCGCAACAAGTTATGATACCAAAATCTCTAATGGTTTAAGCCTCAAAATGTATCACCAAAATTCTCCGAATTCGCCTATGTATCGTGCAAACAAGACTCAAAATCAAAGAATCAAAGAGTACATCGAAATGTCTTATGCTAGAGTGGCATACTTAGCTAGATCAAATGTCCGTATTAATAAGTCATTTAGTTTTCTGAGTCCACATGAAGTTATAGCAAAACCTACATTAAACGCTCAATCATTTAAGTACTTAGTACAAGTAGGAATTGGCACGTTTGAGAGCGAGCACCCTACTAGCAAAAATTATCACCTAATATTAGATACTGGAAGCAATCTCATATGGACACAATGTGAAGGGTGTAAAAGTTGCTTTCATCAAGTCGATCCTTACTTTCCTAATTCTCGATCATCAACTTATCGACCTTTTCATTCCTCAAATTGCCCACCAGGCTCACACGGTGATCAATACAATGGATGTCGAATGGAACAAAAGTATATAACTGGCAAAGCTTCTCTCGCCATGGCTTCCGAAGTTTTCACCTTTGTTTCCGAAGTTGGTAGTCAGCCTTTTCGAAATGTCACTTTTGGTTGTGGGATTGACATGCACAACATGTCTTTTGGTATGAAATACGTACATACTTTGAAACTTGTCAAGCAACTCAACCAAAAGCTTTTGATGGTTTGAGTCATAAGATCAATTTTATATTTGAAATTGATGGCTCTGATACCAAGTCAAGATATTATCTCAACCAAAATATTAAACCGATAGTTGGAGAGTGGAGTCATATATAATATCGATTTTATACTCTAACAAAACTGCAAACATTTCTCATAACGATGAAGAAGAGTTTAACTCATGCAAAGTATAAAAAAAAAGTGGTATCTCATTAACTGATTATATACGTATAATACCATGGTAAGATAAATAGGCTTAACAATTCTTGTAAATAAATGTGTTCAATTACAGGAGATTTTCTAGAAAACAAGATAAGTGGAATTATGGGAATGGGATATGGAGATTACAGATTCATAAAGCAATCAGAATCGATGTTCAATGGAAAATTCTCATACTGCTTACAGTCATTACTTTCGGAAGGGAACTCCGACCACCACCGTTCACCACCGTTCACCACCATACCTTCGATTTGGTGACGATGTGTTACCCGAAAAAACAATAAGAAAGAAAACTACACCATTGTATAAAAGTCCACATAAACACGTTACTGGATATTACTTAAATCTTCAAGGCATCTCTGTAGCTGGCCAAAGACTATCAATTCCTCCGGTTGTTTTTGCAATCAAAGGTGATAAAAGTGGGGGATGTGTAATTGACTCAGGTATAGTAATGTATCTCTTAGATTTTAATTTTTTTAATAAAATCTTAAATTATAATGTCGTACCATGAACAAAGGTTCCAATGTTCCATAATCAATCATGGATAAATGCATAATTAAGTGGTGCATAAACTAGCTATTTAAGGAACATTATCTTGTTTCAGACGACTCAAATCTGTCTGAAATAAAGACGAGGGTTTTGTGACCATTTTATGGTAAAATGTAACAATCATGCTCGAGCTAGTGTTACAGCTAGACTTGGCAAATGGATCATTTGGGTCGGCTTCGCGTCGGGTCACTTTAGGTTGGATCATTTCAGGTCAAAAACTTATCGGGTCATTTTTGGGTCGGGTCGTTTGGGTTATTCTGTGTCATGTTTTTGTCTTAATTAAGTCATTTCATGTCACTCGAGTAATTTCGATTCACTTCAAATTGGGTTACTTTCTTGTCGGTTCACTTCAAGTTTATCGAGTCACTTTCGGGTCATACATTTGAGATCATTTTTGGGTCTTGGACAGTCTTATCGATCGGGTCAAGTCATACGGGACACGTCTGTTTTGCCAGGTCTAGTACAGCTTATGATAACTTTGTTTGTCAAAAGCAATCAAATTTTGCATTAAAATGGTGACAAATCCCCGTCATTATTTCAAACCCAAAAGTAGTCACCTAAAGAGAGACCAACTCGATTTTAGTAACTCTTAACACTTTCGTTCTCAGGTGCCGCGATGAGGTGGATGGTTGCCAAAGCGTACAATGTCTTTACTGAAGCAGTAAAACGTTTCATCAAAAGCAATGTTGCAAACTTGCGGCCAAGCAGAAAACATGAAATAGCATTCGAGTTTTGCTGGTTTAGTACGAATAACAACTCATATAACCTTCCTGAGATCACACTCCATTTTAAAAACAAAGCCGATTTTATTTTGGATGAACAAGGAGCGTTCTACGTCGAACTCTTACCCGACAATCGACATATGGTTTGCTTGGCATTCTTGAAGAGTACTGCACATGAAAATTATCTCAATGTTTTCGGAGTTTATCAGCAGATAAATCATCGCATTATATATGATACAAGGAATTCTCTGCTTCATTTTGCAAAAACTGATTGCTCTAAAAGTAATTAGTGAACAACCGGTTATTAACTTAAATTATCGTCAATGTAGATTTGAGAATAATATTTTATTTTGGAAGAATGTAGTTCGTTCTAAAATAGGAACCAATATGAAGTTACAAGTACATATCAATAGGGGGATTTGTTTTTCAAAATGGGGTTGAAAACAAAATAAATAAATAAAATGAGTGTTTCTTAGTTACTTGCAAAATCATTTTTCTTAACTAGCTTAAACCTATTAGGGTTGATATGACATAACTAACAAACTTAATTAATAGTTAAAATTATTACTTGATTTATATGAGAATTAGCATCCATAATTGTGTAATTTAACGGATTAGATTAATTTTGTTAGGGAGAGAATTAGAGCTACAAATACTAGAATATAAAGCTAAAGGTATTAATAATCTCCATAATTGAGCAGCATAACCTAATACCACAGTTCTTTGAGTTGACCAATGGTGCAGGCTTCGGTGGACCACATGTGAGCCACCCCCAAGCCGAACTTGCCAACTTCTTTAGTTGGGTCGGCTTGATGTTTCACCCTCATCTTTGCCTGCTCCCTCAGCCATTAAGAAACTGATCGGCCCTTACTTGAATATCTTAAGCAAAACACACACAAAATTGACATACATGTCCAACCCGACTATTTTAACCTGTCTTCGGATTGAGCTCGCGTACAAAGACCAACCCGACCTTCCTCCACTCATAGGTTAGTCCAGGCTACACTCGACCTAGCTAAGACAAACTTGTGTGCATCATTAACTAATTGATTGAACTATTAAATATAGTAAGACTGTCGCACGCCAGACTTACAGTTATAATATCACATTTCGATCTATTTAATCCCAATTCACAACGTGCCAAAACAAAGCATCATTAATGAGTTAGAACTTTGTTTGTAACGAAGTTTGATCCTAAGACTTAACAATTGACATGTAAACGTTCAGACTTCAAAACCCAATTTTTTTATTACAGTCTTCACTCTTCACCACCCACAAGGAAAAAAATGTATAGTAAAATAATACTCTTACCGCAGTCACTCATGTTACCCACTTTCACCCCAATTCCTCACGTGACATCATCCTATAAGGCCACGTCATTCAATCCTGGCCGTCCATCACTGCAATTTCATCAATTCAATCTCAACCGTCCATGTCATCCCTGCCCGAATCATCGCCGGTCACTTCCTCCTGCCCGCTCTTCCTTTGATTTTAAAAGTGGCAGAGGGTATTTTCTATTTTCTATTTTCTTTATTGTTTTGATTTATTATTCGAAAACCGTCTTTTTGTGTTGCTAACACGATTGTCAGAGGTAGTGAAGTAATGTGCTGATGTAATGTTTGGGTTTATTTACGAAGTCTCATTTAAGACGGCGTTATCGATCTTAAGCTTAAACGGCTCATGTACATCAATACATGCCAAATCGCTCAATTTATTGCCTAGAAAATACCAAAAAATTGACTTTATTACCACCCTGTGTAAATATTTGACCTATACCCGTCTTAAGCAAGATTTACTGGGGTTTATTATGGTTGCTCTGTTCAATTAATCTGAGATTAGTTAGTGTTTAGTGAGGATTAGTTTTTCTGAAATTCATTGGGGAAAAAGTTGGAATCTTGCTGTGGTTTTGGGGTTTGTTTTGTGAGATAGATAAGAAGTAAAAAAGGTGTTGACTTTAGAAGTGAACAAATTTAAGGGTATCTTTGGTGGTTAATCTTTGATTAAAGCAATCGTTATAGATAATAAAAAAAGGTAAACAAATGATTGAGAAGTCGGTAATATTCAACTTGCGAGGTTTGTATAGTTTGAGTATATTAGTGACAGTGTAAGACATTTGTGTTAAAGTTGAAGTGTCGTACTCGATTACTCGGTCTTGTTCGATGCATTGACCGGAATTGTGTATTTGAGCCTTTGAGGTAAAAAAATGAAGAGGTGGATATAAAGGGTGACGGTCGGATTCTTAACCATCAACAATGAGAATTAAATGAGTTTCATTGCTGGTTGAATTCATCTGTAGTGATCTATGTTAGTTGGACTCTCCAGTTTTGAAGTCGTACCTGTGTTTGACACGACACTTAAGGATATGGGTATCCTCGTATCCTTGTTTTATGGTAGTGTCCACGTGGCTTAAAGACTGAGTCTTGAAGAATGTGACAACTTGGATATGTACCCGTGCCAGACACCCATGCCCGAGTCTGATTTACTTAGGCAGTGATGAGAAGACGGTTAGGAATTTTTTGTCTTTAGAGTTGCTGAAGTGCAATCTTCTGTGATCTTTGATAATAAAATCTAATTCAGCAATCTCTACGTGAATGTTTTTCTGAAAGAATTGAGTCTATGCATCGATATCATTGTACTGAATTGTGTGAATTTAAATCGAATTAAAGAAAGACATTCATCATTGTCTAGTTTTGGAGTATATGATGGAATATATTGAAATACTAGTAGGCTCATTTGTCTATCCTCTTTCATAGGATATATTACTATACCATAAACTACTTCACCATGATTATATCATCGGAGTATGGCTCAATCCATGCGGCACTTCCTTCACCCCGGTAGTTTTATATTGTTGTTGTAAGCGGGACTACCTAATTCTATAAGTACATTAAATCATATACACTAGATGGGTTATCAGATGTACATATTCAACCAGTTCGCAATTCGCGGGTTTGAACTCTGGTACCTGAAGATGTCCGTTCTTGTTGACGTTATTGTTAATGATTATTCTTCCTTTCATCGCAGAATGGATTGGTTTCTTGATATCGAGCTGAAAGTACGGGACTATGAGTTGGATCAATATGGCGTTGTCAATAATGCTGTCTATGCAAGCTACTGTCAGCATGGTACGTACTTAATCAATCTCATCGTGTAACAGTTTAAAACTTCTTCTTTTGCTGTAAACCTTTTTTTTTTCCCTGTGAGTACTGAGTATGCATTGGTGTATGTGGTATTGATTGTTGTTCTCTCCGTGATGATTACTTGTGTAATGGCTGGCCGTGATGTTGCTCAAATATAAAGTTTTTATTAAGGTTACTATTTGAACTATTTAAATGTAGGTTTAATTAGAAAAAGGATGACAGTTTTTTTTTATCTATAGAAAAACTTGTGTTATGCACACCCCAGTGTTTTCCTTGTTTTCGTTCATAACTTTCTTTCAGGTATTATCTTTAATAATTTCCTGATATGAAATCCGATGAAAGTTGGTCATCTGATGTCAATACCATTTTGTTTTAAGAGTTTACATCCTGTTTGCATGACTTTTCTATTCTTCAAGTCATTTTCTGCATGAGAACTTCCATTATTTTCGTAGGCATGTTATTTTTTTGGAGTAAACTGACCCTGATACTAAATCCATTCAGCACGCCATGAGCTCTTACAAGCGATGGGCCTTAGTGCAGACGCGGTTGCTCACAATGGTGAGGCATTAGCACTGTCAGAACTCTCTCTGAAATTCCTTGCACCTCTCAAGGTAGGTTATCAAGGTTATCTAAATTGATCGGGACATAAATTCTTTGAAAGAAATTGAGACTCCGTGCCATCATTATGGCAATGTTCTATTTTGAAGAAATAGTATATGGTCGTTAGTTTTTTGTTAGCGTCATTGTACTGCCTGAGATTGGTGTGTTATTTAATAAGCTTATGTTTTGATGAAGTACCAAATATGCTTATACTCGTTGGTGTTACATCAAGCAGAGCGGGGACAAGTTTGTTGTGAAGGTGAGGGTGTCAGACAGCTCAGCGGCTCGCTTATTCATCGAGCATTATATTTACAAGTTACCAGATCAACAGGTTTCTTCTGGTCTTATGCTTCCTTTGTAACTACGTGGTGTTAATGTTTGCTTCCCTTGTCCGTTGCTCTACTTTGTCGGAGTATTAAGCAGCTGAATGCTTTGGTTGACAGCCTGTTCTTGAAGCTAAGGGAACTGTGGTATGGCTTGATAAAAATTATCGCCCTGTTCGGATACCTCCAGCGGTGAAATCCAGTTTCAGTTTGTTTATGAGGCATCGTGATTCTAATTGAGTGTACATATACTCTCTTAGTCTCTTGGCGATGAATATGCGGGATATTATGCTAGGTACAATTTTAATCCAACTATCTGATTACATCGTGTTTAAAAGTAGTGTTGTTGGGTAATTTTGCCTGTGTGGCTGTCTCATTAATATTGGACGCGACACTGCATGGCAACCGAGTCATCAAGGTTTTGAAGGTTATCTTGACTGCGCTTTAAGGTGGTATTGTTCGTGTATATAACCTAACGAGCAAGATATGGGCACGACGAGATCAAGCCTCTGATCCAGGTATGATTTCAAGGTTATCCGGTGTTCATTTTCGGTCACAACACTTGAAAAGAAGAAGAGTGGTAGTAGGCGTGTGATGTGACAAGTTAGCATTAAAGCTTGTTGGATGTTTCATGAGCATGGACCAAATTTCGATATGTTTTGTGATTAACAGAAACTTTGGTTTTCGTATTTTTACTCATGGACAAAGTATAGAGTTTTTTTTCGGGTTGTTTCCGGTTTAATAGTAATTTTGTATGATGCTTTGTGATATTCATTCCCAAATTCTTTCCTGATGACTATAAAATAGCTTCCGCGTTCTTGCCGGTGGGCGATAATTTATAGCGCTCACCGGCGGGATTTTTGTTAACGATTAATAATTATCTACCCCTAATATTTTATCAAGAAAAAAAATTAAACTTTTGTGAGTGCGTGAGGTTCATATGCTATTAAGCTTATATGATCAAAGTGGCAGAAGTGTTGGTTCATTGACGGATTGTCATGCTTTGTACTCAGTATCGATTCACTTTAGTATGGTAACAGTATGACGGTGAGTTGCAGCCTTGGTGTATGATATACGTGCAGAGGTCCGTCTAAGTATAGGATCTCGCTATTGCTATTCCGCCTCTCCTCGTGTCGTGAGGCGAGGCGTATTTAGTATATATATGTCGTAAGACAAGAGTATTTATTTATATGAGTGGGTATGTTTTTACCCCTCCTTTATACTGGCGAGTTACATAGTATTTTTATGTTTGATTGGGTTAAAAAAGATGTGACGTTCCCAATTGATTTATTTGGAGAGTTTGAAAAGATTAACGTTCTCTTCCAATTGGTGAAATTTGATGGACGTTTTTCCCGTCTTACTTAAACTTGTCAGGTTTGAAAATTTGTAACTTCCTGAAAATCGATTTAACGAGTTCGAAAAGATTTACGTTCTCGTTTTGAAAAAAAATTGGCGGGTCCGAAAAGAGTGGCGTTCCCGTCAAACAAGAAAAAAAAGTTGACAGGTTCGAAAAGATTGACTTTCCTGTTGAAGATTTGAAGATCGAAAACCGAAGAATTCAAATGTTTTCTTCTTTCTTTTTATTATTGTGCAAAATCATGAATTTTTTTATCAAATTAGATAAGTTGAGGGAGGATGTGAGAGAATATGATATGTTATACCATACAGGATTAGAATAACCACTACCATAAATTAGAAATAATATAAGACTAGGAAAATTATATTATTAGGACTATAATAAGTTATTTGATAGAAATAGTTTCCTAATTACGGTGAAAGACTTGTGTATTCATATTTATGACACACATCAATATTATTGATTTATGAGGAGGCTGCCCTTGTTGTGAAAAAGAAAAAGGCAGAGTTTAGGGAGATGTTAAAGGCCGAGGAGGGTTTGAGGGAAAAAAGACGTAATAAGCCTGAGTTTGAAGGGAGGAAGCTTCCTAGTGGTATCACAAGGTATCGTGGAAAGTTTCGTGTGCGGATTTGGCATGCTGAGTTGAAGAAATGTGTTTCATGTGGTTATTATAGTACTTGTGATGAGGCTATTGTTGCTGCTGACAGTAAAAGGGCCGAGTTACGGGAACTGTATGGGGGTAAATCGGTTACTACTGTCAAAGATCCAGGATCAAGGGCTAGAATATGTTTAGGCACTTGCAATATTGCTGAAAAGGCTATTCGATCTTATGACAAGACGACAGCTGTTCAGATGGGTTCTGGTGGATTGAACAACTTTGAAATCGGTGATAAGCTGAACTGTGGGGTAGTTGATGTTCCTGATAAGCTGGAATGCGAGTTTATTCAAGGCTCTCCTACTTCAAATATTGAGCCAGGGACGTCGGGTGACAAAATAGTGATTGACAAAGAGAGTCGGAGGGAAACAAGTTGCAGTTTGGACTTTGATGAAGCAGTGAGGGCTGGTTTCATCAATGAATATGGACAGTTACTGGGTAAATATCGCGAGTTGGATGAACTGCTGTACTTGGGCTTACCTGATGACAATTTTGCGGCCAGTGGATAATGGATATTACTATCTTTGCAGGGTACAAGTATAGTAGAGCTCTTTTTTTTTTCTTGAAGCTAAGGGAACGGTGGTATGGCTTGATAAAAATTTCCGCGCTGTTCGGATTCCTCCAGCAGTGAAATCCAGTCTCAGTTTGTTTATGAGGCTTCATGATTCTTATTGACTGTACATATACTCTCCTGGCACTCGATATGCGGGATTTTATGCTAGGTACAATTTTAATCCAACTATTTGAATACATTCATGTTTAAATAGTGCTGTTGTTGGGTAATTTGGACGCGACACTGCATGGCAACCAAGTAATCAAGGTTTTCAAGGTTATCTTGACTGCGGTTTAAGACGGGATTGTTCATGTACATAACCAAACGAGCAAGATATGACCACGACAAGATCAAGTCTTTAATCGATAAATGATTTCACGGGTATCTGGTGTTCATTCTCGGTCGCAAGTCTTGAAAAAAGTAGAGTGGTAGTAGGCTTGTCTACTTTTTTCAAGACTTGCGACAAGTTAGCATTAAAGCTTGTTAACAGAAACTTTGGGTTTTCGTATGTTGAGACCATTTTTAGATTAGATTGGTTGATGATGCCTTAAGACAAATTAATCTTCTTGTTAATATAATGTGTACCTCTTAAGTTTTAATCTTATAGCTATGGAAGCTTAACTAATCGTTCAAGGTTGCACAAGAAGATCAAGAGATGAAGATCGTCATTGTTATAGTCATAGTGTTGTATAAGAAATCATTAAATTCGATTCATGCTAAGTACTTCAATGGCTCTTAAGTATTTCGAAATTACTTAACTCTTGAAAATTGCTTTCAAAATCTTTGATCAACAGTTTTGCCTTGCTGAAATTTCTGGTTTGATCCTTATAATTGAAAGGAAGTTTTTGTTGTCTTGGAAAAGAAGACACTTGCTAAATATGGTTGCTTACTTTTACTATAATTGGTAATGTTTATGGTCCCCATAAACATCACCATTTATAGTCTTTCTTGTAAGAAAACCTAACCTATTTTTGTCTAAAGATTTGGCTGAAAAATTAGAGTCCCAAGTAAACTTGGTTACTTATGCAAGAATTTATCTTTCTTGCATAAGGAGCCATGGTTTTGGCTGCCTCTTGTTTGACACTTTAATTGTTGTTCAAGCTTCAACTTTTATATTATTTTTATTGTAAGGTACACTCTATCTTACACTATAAATACTACACTCATTTCATTTGAACAAGTGTACAACAACAAAACATTTTCTAGCTTAAAAGACTTTGAGTTTTATTGAGTAATTATCTTTGCAAAAATCATTTAACATTTCATACTTAATTGTTTTGCAAAATATTTTTCTTAAGTCTTTTACAAAGAGCTAGTTCGTTGTAACAAAGCATGTATTGTGTTCGATGATCTCGTGTTAGTACTTAATCGTTTTCTCCACCGTTCATTTTGTGAACATTTTGAGAAACACAAGTCTTGTAACAAACGAGTAGAACAAGTCTTAAGATAGAGTTATCTTGAGCAACTAGCAACTCGAAAGAGTTGGGGAAGTCTCTTGGCGGAGTAGCCTTGAGCAATAGCAACTCGAAAGAGTTGGGGAAGTCTCTTAGCGGAGTAGCTTTGAGCATAAGTCTTGGTGCGGAGTAGCATTGAGCAAATAGCAACCGGAGTAGGTTGGGGAGTTGTTTTATTATTCGGGGTCTTTGTTTGTATGAGTTTACGTCAAAGATGTTTAATAAGATAACGTTGGATGTAGGTCGCGGAGTAGTGACCGAACCAATTTAAAAAACATCCTTGAGTTTTGTCTATTTCGTTTTTAATATTTCCGCTGCATTCTGATATCACTGTTGATTCCACTGTGACATTTACTGGCTGAATCGTTGTTGAATACTTCTAACTTTCTAGTTCGAAGTTGTCAACTTCTCCTTTCTTCTAAGTAGTGTCTTAGTGATCATAGAGTTTTTAAAGAAACTTTAATTAAGCTTAAAATTTTAAATAGACACCTAATTCACCCCCTCCCCCTCTTAGGTGATCTCGCCCTTGACTCTTCAATTGGTATCAGAGCCTTGTGCTCTTGATATTGGTTAATTACCAAAGAGTTGATCCTATAGTCATGGACGGGAGACATACTAAGTATCCCATATTCGAAGGGGATAACTACTCATGGTGGAAACATCGTATGGAGCACTATGTCAAAAGCACAGATTATGAATGTTGGATCATAATTCAAAAAGGTCCCCTTGCTATAACGGTCACTAATGCTGATGGCACTAGTTCCGTAAAAAGTGAGGATAAGTATGTCGAGGCTGATTATCGTAAAGTCGAGAAAAATTCTAAAGCCATGTCCATTCTTCAATATGGCATCGGTGAACAAGAGATTAACCGGATTTCCGGATGTACCTCGGCAAAAGAAATTTGGGACACCTTAAGCCTTGCTTATGAGGGAACGTCTCAAGTTAAGAAGCATCGTATTGACCTTCTCATGCAACAATATGAGATGTTCAATATGGAGCGTGACGAGTCAATTAATAGTCTTTCTTCACGTTTTTCTAGTATTGTTAATGAACTTAAGAGTCTTGGACGTAATTTCGAATCCGAGGACATAGTCCGAAAGATCCTTCGTAGCCTAAGTGATAAATGGCAACCAAAGGTGACGGCTATAGAGGAGGCTAAAGATCTATCCAAATTGACCCTCAATGAACTAATGGGCTCACTCATGGCTCATGAATTAACTCTCATGAAGCGTTCGGGTGAATGCTCTAAAGCTAGAGGTCTCGCACTCAAATCAACCTCAAGTGATGAGGAAAATGATGGAGACGATGAGCAAGCCATGTACTCTCGTAATATGGCGGATATGATCAATAGTCATGTTCCTAAGAAGTTCAACAATTTTAGAAAGAAAGCTTTTCAAAAGAAGAGATCATTTTCATCCGTTGTTTGTTTCAAATGTGGTGAGAAAGGTCATCTTATCAAAGATTGTCCTAAATGGAATGAATTCAAATCTAAGGATAAACGTGATTTTGCAAAGAAAGAATACAAACACAAAGTCATGTCTGCAATCTGGGGTATGTCTGATTCCGAGGAAGAAGAGTCTTCCGGGGAAGAATTGGATGCCAAAGTTTGTATGACAACTCGTCTAAAACTTGATGTTCCCGAGTCTTCAAAGAGAGTGTCCGCAAAATGTCTCATGGCACATTCCGATGATTCTGATCATGATTCCGATGATGAGGCATTAGCGAGAGGCCGCAACAATTGGTACTTGGATAGTGGATGTTCTCGTCATATGACGGGAAGTGAAAGCCAATTTCTCTCGCTACAAGCCTACCGTGACGTTTGACGATAATAAGAAAGGTGAAATTGTTGCAATCAGGAAGGTTGGTAAGTCATCGTCACATTGTGTCGACAAAGTGTTGCTTGTCAAAGGTTTGGAGCATAATCTTCTTAGCATATCTCAATTGTGCGATAATGGTAATATTGTTGAGTTTTGTGCTAGTGAATGCCGTGTACTAGATGGACAAAGTAGGGAAGTTATTTTGGAAGGAAAACGTGTTAGAGACGTTTACTTGACTAATCTTTGTGCCTTGCCAAGTCAAACATTATCTTGTATGAGCGCTTTAAAGAACGACTCATGGCTTTGGCATAAAAGATTAGGACATGTAAACGCTAGAACATTGAACACCCTTAGAAAACTCGATCTAGTAAATGGCATTCCTAACATTAAATTCGACCTTAATAAATTGTGTGAAGATTGTGCTAAAGGAAAACAAGTTCGATCCTCCTTTAAATCCAAAAAGTTTGTTAGTACTTCAAAACCTCTTGAACTTATTCATATTGATTTGTGTGGTCCTATGCGTATAAGAAGTAGAGGTGGTAGTCGTTTTTTGTGTGTGATTGTTGAAGATTTTTCACGTTATGTTTGGCTACTTTTCTTGAGTAGTAAAGTGTCAAAGAATTTTTGGGCCGAAGCCTTCAACACATCATGCCATATTTATAACCATGTTATGATCCGAAAAATGCTTAATAAAACTCCCTACGAATTGCTTAAAGGAAGAAAGCCTAATTTATCCTATTTGAAATGATTTGGAAGCAAATGCTTTGTTCACAACAATGGAAAGGATAATTTGGGTAAATTTGATGCTCGTAGTGATGAGGTCGTTTTTGTTGGATATTCGGATCGTAGCAAGGCTTATAAAGTGTACAATAAACGAACTATGAAAATGGAAGAAAGTGTACATGTCATTTTTGATGAGTCAAATCTTTTTCATTCTAATGAACAGGAAGAGGATGATTAAGATGAGGACTTTGAGCTTGGAATGATTCGACATGACATGGATGAAGTACATAACGAGGAAGAGACCATTTCACAGTTGAATCCACTGTTAAATGGTGAGACGGGTCAAAATTAAGGGGGAATGAATCCACTTTCTGACCAAAATGAGGCTAGTACATCCAGGGGGAATGGGGAACCACATGAACTGAATGAATAACCAGAAACGAACCCCCATTCAAACTCACCAAATGAACCAGATGTCACTGTGGAACCCACTGTGACATCAGAACCCGAAAATGCCTCAAGCTCACAAATCGTACCTAGAAAGTGGAAGGACCAATCATCTCACCCCTTCTCAAACTTAACCAGTGACCTGAACTGGGGAAGAAAGACAAGAGAATCCCTCAATGATTTCTTTGCATTTCATGCGTTCCTCTCACAAACTGAACCGACAAATATCACCAAAGCTCTTGAAGATACAAATTGGGTGATAGATATGCAAGAGGAACTTAATCAATTCAAGAGGATTGAGGGTACTCGGATGCGGATTACGCCGAAAGCAAGTATGTTAGTGCCGCATTGTGTTGCGCGCAAATTCTATGGGTTCGACAACAATTGAAAGATTATGGTATTGTATTCGATTCCACTCCTATTTTATGTGATAATACAAGTGCCATTAACATTTCTAAGAACCCGATACAACACTCGAGGACTAAACACATTGACATAAGACATCACTTTTTACGTGATCATGTGGGAAAAGGTCAAATCCGTCTTAACTTTTGTAGAACCGAAAATCAAATTGCCGATATTTTTACAAAACCGCTTGAAAGAGAACAATTCATAAAACTTCGGTTGGAAATTGGTTTGTTGGATTGCGCATAATTCTATGAGTAGACGATTTGCCTCAATGATTGATTAGAGTGGTTGATACATTTTAATGTGTACATATGTGATTAAGTGTGTTTTATTAACCATGTTTGAATGTTAATTAACAAGTATTATCCTTTGTGTAATAATGTGACATGCATAGAGCCAACAAAACAACTCACCAAAATATCACATCACCTTTCCTCCTTCTTCATGCCTTAACCATCCCACATATAACCTCCTTCATACCTTCCATAACACTTATCTTTGTACTTGAAATAATGCCTCCCAAGAAAGCCCAACTCAAAACCGTCAAACAAATTCGGGATTCGTTCAAACCAAAGCCCACGACTCCCTTTACATGTTAGTTATGGTGTGATTATCAATGAAGTTGTAGAGACCATTGAGAAAGAAATGGAGGAAAATGAAAAAGTGTTTTGGAAAAGAAAAAAACGAAGAGGAAAATAAGAATGGAACCGAAAAAGGAGATGGAGAAAAGGAGATTGTTAAAAAAAAAAAAAAAAAAAAAAAAAAATAAAGATTGAGAAAAAGAAAAGGAAAGGGAAAAACCGAGTTGAATGAGGAACAAATCAAGGAGTTGAATGATCTTTTTGATGATGAATATTTGTTCAATGATGGTGAGAAAACCGAATCGAAAGCAAAAAATCCGTCAAAAGATAAGTGTGAGGTTGGGAAAAGTAAAGAGGTAGTGGAAGTTCGGATGAAAAATACGGAGTTAAAGACCATTCTTACCGATCTTACCAAAGCCGGGAAAACCGATAATGGATATGATGAAGAGGACGATGACATGTCCTAGACCTCTCGGCCCTACTCTCTTCTTAACCTATCCTTTTGCCTAATCAAGCCTTTTATTATTTTGCTCATGGCTTTATGTTTGTTATGTTGTTACATGAACTTGGTAGTATTTGTTTAATTTTCTTGAACTATGTGGTTTGTAAACTAACTTTGTCACTTTGTTACATTAGAATGTTATTCTTCCTACTTGATGATGTCAAGAGGGGGAAGTTGTTAAAATTGTGTGCATGTGTGATTCAATGACTCTTAGGCTTGCGTTCACCGTAAATATGTTAGCTTAGCGATTTGAAATTCTACTTAAGTTAGTATAGACTTGACCAAAGTACCTTTACCATGTATGCGTCTTATCTTGATCATGTTTTGACTTGTGATATGTTTAGACTTGTGAACCTTGACCATAGATTGAGGGGGAAGAACACATTCAATTTTATTTGTCTTGCCATCATCAAAGGGGGAAATTGTTGAGACCATTTTTAGATTAGATTGGTTGATGATGCCTTAAAACAAATTAATCTTCTTGTTAATATAATGTGTACCTCTTAAGTTTTAATCTTATAGCTATGGAAGCTTAACTAATCGTTCAAGGTTGCACAAGAAGATCAAGAGATGAAGATCGTCATTGTTATAGTCATAGTGTTGTATAAGAAATCATTAAACTCGATTCATGCTAAGTACTTCAAAACTGACAGTGACATGTCACTGTGGTTTCTGGCTCTTAAGTATTTCGAAATTACTTAACTCTTGAAAATTGCTTTCAAAATCTTTGATCAACAGTTTTGCCTTGCTGAAATTTCTGGTTTGATCCTTATAATTGAAAGGAAGTTTTTGTTGTCTTGGAAAAGAAGACACTTGCTAAATATGGTTGCTTACTTTTACTATAATTGGTAATGTTTATGGTCCCCATAAACATCACCATTTATTGTAACACCCGGAAATGTACCATATTTTTCTAGTAGAAATATTTTACGAAATCTTTTCAGTAATTTTAAGATTTAATTAAGATTTTTATGTTTCGAGTCTAATTTAGAAATTCTTAGTTCGTATTTGGAATTTCTGCGAGATTCCATGAAAATCCCGTCTTAAGGCGAGTTTGACTTTTCTTGACTTTTGAGTCGAGTTTGACTTTTCTTGACTTTTGAGTCGAGTTTGACTTTTCTTGACTTTTGAGTCGAGTTTGACTTTTCTTGACTTTTGAGTCGAGTGTCGACTTTCGTTGACTTTGAACCGTCTTGCTCCGTTGACTTTTTCCTTACTTATACTCATCCTCCTTAACCTATTTTTCCTACACAAACACAAAATCATTTCTTTCCCTCTAAGAAATCCCCAAACCCTTGCCTCCATCCATTTTTCGATCTTTGATTCATCATAATTCCTTCGTTACTTGATAGAATTCACGTAAGTTCGTCTTATTCTTCCCCTCTTACCTTCCTCTATCCGTATTGGTAATAAAATTACCGTCTTTCTCGCTTTTTAAATTATCCGTCTTTCTCAAGGTGAATGATATTCATCTTTTATTATCTAATTGTATGTAGGTGGAGACTAGGAAGGTTTAGAAACCGTTTAAAGACGCGAAAAGGTAACGGTGAAGGGTTACCCGATATCATTTACGTGTTTTACATGCTTATATGCTAGAAATCGTATTAGAATACGATTAGTAAGTTTAGGAATCATGTTATGGATGATGATTGTTGTTATTTGATGATTGTTGATGATGAATATTGATTGTTGATAGTTATTAGAAATGAATTATGAGAATTGGAAATGATAGGATTGAATTTTGTTGAAGGATCTCGGGTGAATTGGTAGCAGAGTGTTTCACGGTCGTGAGATGTCATTTCACGGTCGTGAAACTCATTTCACGGTCGTGAAATACAAGTCACGGTCGTGACTTGCGCAGTTTCACTGCACTGACCCTTTTTGGTAGAAAGATCATATCTCCTTCGTTACTTGCTTGTTTTGGGCTTGTGACCATTCGTTGGAACCGTAAGAGGATAAGCTATCACCTAGACTTAGAATTTCTGCATTCCAATATCTAGAACTCTAGTTATGACAGTTTGAAGTGAACCCTTGTTTAAGTTAGTTTCCAAACTTGTTGTTTTGGAGAGTTATCTATGTTTCTTAATTATTATGCTTCTTAAACTTGGTCTAATGCTTGGGTATCATGTATTGATTCATGTTTTGGATTTATGATATCTCTTTCGCATGTATCACATGTTTTGTGACGGTTTTCGATATGTTCCCACTTTGAGTCGGTTTTCACAAATGTTACGGTTTGAGCACGGTTTTGTCTTGTGCTTTGTACTCTCATTCCCTTGTCTACCTTCCCGTTCGTAAGGCTGGAATGTCGGAACGGAGAGGTATCCTACTGCTTAATTGCATGTGTAGTGGGCATACGACGACGTTGTTGGATTGACGCTATCTTGTTCGACCTCTGTCCGTTCTAAATGTTGTGTACTTGCGAGGTGGTGTTATTTGCATGTAGCGTACCGCTTGTTATGAGGCTTGAGCTCTTTTCCGCCTCTTTCGTGAATTGATCTACCGAATTGGGGGTACTCGGCGTCTTTGTAAGACTGAGTCTTGGATGCGAAATGTCATCGCATGTCGAATCGGAAAACGTTTATTCCGAGAATCTGGCCAGGTTTAGACTAGGACCGTATTATTATCGTCGTGCTACCAGGAAGAAATTAGTCTACATATACGAAATGTAGCATCGTGTATGCGTTCAGGGAAATGCTTTATCCCGTGGATGCCTTTTAATCATACTTGCCATGTACACGGTGCTAGTGCGTTTCATTTACCGTGAGAGATGTCGTCTTTGAGTCGTCGTTCTTGAATGCGTGATTTCATGATTTTATCATGGGTTCATGCATGATTGGGCATCGTTTATGGATTGGTATGTTTGATCGATGAACATGATGGATTTATTCATGGTCATTGCATGACTTGGCATGGTTTGTTTGTCGAGTCTCAATCTTATCAAACTTATACCGCTAACGGTGAGATGCAAGCCCTAGTGAGTGTATTCGGTTGCCTAAGAGTGTCTTCCCCGAGTCTTTGAATAACATGATGGTTTCGGATTTGATTCCCACATGATCTTATCATTATATATTGGATTGCCTATCTATTCTTATTGTAACTCACATGTATATCTATATATGCATGATTTTACTTTTGTATTTCTTTATATGTACGTTTAATGTGATATGGCTGGGAGAACCCGGAGTTACTCCCCACTGATTGTGGCGTTCAGGTTTTTCATGGATGAACAGGTTGCTTGCATGGATGGCTTTTTGCTTTGACTATTTTGGGTTCTGGTGTGAGCTAGCGGGCGTTATCCCTGGAAGTTTCACCTCTAGACGATTTTAGCTAGTTTTGCTAAACACTTGTTCTTTATTAACATTTTGAGAGACCCTGTCTCTTTGTTGTATTTCGTACTTAGTTTGTAATATATTGACACTCCTCGTATTATCTATCTTGCATGTGTAAAAGTTTTTAAAATACCGTATTTCCGCATATTATTTCACATGCTTGTATGTTTTATATTTTCGCATTCGCGAGGGTTGTCACAAGAGGCGTTCAGCAGCATACATACCCGATCTGATATATGTTAAATCCGATCGGGTATGTAACTCTGATGGATCTTCTTTCGTCTCTTCGAATTTCTTCTTTGGGCACGGAATCCTATGCCTTGTTTTGGTAGTTTGCCGCTCGGAAATGGTCTTGGGCCAGGCTTTGGTTGACTTGGGCTTGTGTTTTAATTGAGAAACTACAACAGGAGTTCAATGCCAAGCTCAAAGACAAGACCAACCAACCTATGATAAGTCCAACCATGATTCAATACCAACCTTACCCTATGTCAAAAGCTATCTTAATGCTTTGTATAGTCCAGGCCCAAGCAAGCAAGCCATGACACGAGCCAGTGGTAGCCATGACACGAACCAGGACCAACCAAGAGACAAAACAGACTCACAAAACAAGCCAACAAAACTTCAGGAAATTCAGCCAGCAGCAGTGCGTTGGGGAGGGTCTCAGGGCAACTTCCAAGCCTAGGGACTTCAAACCAACTATGGGGCATGGTTCTAGGGAGGGTCTACTACCTTTTTGTCCAGGGAACCTTCCTCAGAAAACGACAGGAACACCTCTCAAAACATAACCCAAGTTCACCAGTCCAGTTACAGCCTCTACATGGAGCAGTTCATCTGTCATTGTCAAACCTTCCTCTTTTGGCCAAGCAAAATCAAGGGACTTTATGCTCAACCTTAAAGGATCAACACTACTTCAGTTTGGTCCTAAACACCAAGCTAAAAGTCCACCCTGTATCATATAAAAAGCAGTAGCAAGGCAACAAGAAAGATGTCACTATCAGAGCTGTTTCTTTTGTTTTAGTTTACTTTATTTCAGTTATGTAGCTCTTATTTTGTCCTTGTATGTAAGCCAATGTTGGCCCTAGATGTAGTTGGACGTATGAGATGTAACCTAATTGCCTATAAAAGGCTCACTCCTAATGAAATGAAGGAGATTTGAAGTAAACACAAAAAAACTACAACCTTGTTTCTGTTTAACATCTCTTGGCTGTGTGCTTGAGAACACCTTCCTTTGCTGTGTGCTTGGAAGTGAGCCTGGGTCCTTAGTTGCGTGCTGGGATTGAGTCTCAACCCTCAACCATTGGCTTTGTGCTTTGGTTAAGGTTCTATCAGTTTTCATTTGCATTCAGTCAAGTAAAACATAGCATATTGAGAGTGTCTTTAACCTTAGCTTATATTGTCTTGAATTGTCTACTTTCTTAATAACTTCAGTGCAATTTGGTTATCAGAGCTTTGGTTTGTGAGTTCATCTACCTAACTACATTAAAAATACAAAATCCAACCATGAGTGAAGAGAGAATCACAGGTCTTGAAAACACAGTTCAAGGTCTTGTCAGAACTGTAATGGAGGTCTCTAGATCTGTCAATGAACTCTTTGAGGGCCAACAGAACAATGATATAAGGGGAGGCAGAGGTCGAGGAAGAGGATCACCTTTCCCACAAGGTGGAGGAAGGAGGAGACAACATGTAGACCAGTTTGAAATGTCAGACTCAGATGGCTCAGATCAAAGTCTTCTCAGACACCAGGACAAAGACATAAAGGTAGAGATCCCTGACTTTCTAGGTAGCATGAACCCTGATGATTTCCTAGATTGGCTAAGGTCTGTAGAAAGAGTCTTTGAGTTTAAAGGATACACTGATAGAAAGGCTTTTAAGGTTGCTATCATGAAACTAAAAGGCTATGCCTCACTATGGTATGAAAACATGAAAACCTTGAGGGTTAGGGAAGGGAAAGAACCTGTAAAGTCATGGCTCAAACTGAAAAAGAAAATGAGAGCTAAGTTTGTCTCTAGGGACTACACTCAGGACATGTTCATTAAGCTTACTCACCTAAAGCAAAACCAAAGACCTGTAGAGTCTTATCTAAGGGACTTTGAACAACTCACACTTCAATGTGAGGTTGTTGAGAAGTCTGAGCAAAAGATAGCAAGGTTCTTAGAAGGCTTGGATGAGAGGATAGCTAGTAAAGTCAGGCTACAAAATATATACTCTTTTGAGGAAGCTGTCAACTTGTCCTTAAGAGTAGAAAAGTTGGGGAAAGGGAAAGCCAGTGCCTCTAAGACACCTGCTAGAACCCCTACCTACAAACCTTTTGTAGGAATCAAGATGGGAGAACCTGTGGCTCCTACTAAGACTCCTTTCAACCCTGATAAAGGCAAGACTGTTGAGGCAGGCCAAAGGAAGACTACCCCTCTCAAAAAGTGTTTTTAATGTCAAGGATATGGACATTTTGCTAGAGAATGTCCATCTAAAAGAGCTCTGAGCACCCTAGAAGTAATTCATTGGGGAGATGATGAGGTGTTGGTCTGTGATGATGAGATGGAAGAGCCTGAGATAGAGGCTAGTGAGGAGTTGATAGAGCCTGATGCTGGGTTAAGTCTAGTGACATGGAGGGTAATGCACACACAACCCCAACCCTTAGAAGAAGATCAAAGACACCAGATCTTTAGAACTAGGTGCACCATAAAAGGGAGGGTGTGTAATCTGATTGTGGATGGAGGTAGTTGCACCAATGTAGCTTCTAAAACACTGGTGGATAAACTAACATTGCCCACCAAAGACCACCCTCAACCTTACAAGCTTAGGTGGCTGAACAAGGGGGCTGAAGTGAAGGTAGATCAACAGTGTGTTGTTCCATTTTCTATTGGTAAAGGATATGCTGATGAGGCCTTGTGTGATGTATTGCCTATGGATGCTTGTCACCTTCTATTGGGGAGGCCTTGGGAGTTTGATAGGGATGCTGTCCATCAGGGAAGGGACAACACTTACTCTTTCAGGGTTGGGAAGAAGAAAATCATCTTAGCTCCTTTACCCCCTATCCTGAAAGGGAACCCTCCACTCTTAACTGAAGCTGCTAAGGAAGTTCTGCTGTTAAGTGAATCAGAAATGGAGCAAGAGTTAAATGATCTTAGGCCAGTCTATGTCATCCTCACCAAGGAGGTAGGGGGAGAGTCTAATCAGGTGCCTAAGGAAGTACAAGCCTTGCTGAAAATATATGAGGATGTTTTCCCTGCTGAACTACCTAGTGGATTACCCCCACTAAAGGGAATTGATCACCACATTGATCTGGTGCCTGGGGCTGTCCTTCCAAACAAGCCAGCTTATAGAAGTGACCCCAGGGCAACTCAAGAGCTGCAATCTCAGGTGGGAGAGCTGCTTAGCAAGGGGTATGTCAGAGAGTCTCTTAGCCCCTGTGCTGTATCAGCATTACTAGTGCCTAAGAAGGATGGAACTTGGAGAATGTGTATAGACAGCAGAGCAATTAACAACATCACCATTAAGTATAGGTTCCCTATACCTAGACTTAATGACATTCTGGATGAACTCAGTGGGGCTCAAGTGTTCACCAAGATAGATTTAAGACAAGGGTATCATCAAGTAAGGATTAGAGCTGGGGATGAGTGGAAGACTGCATTCAAAACCAAGCATGGGCTGTATGAATGGCTAGTGATGCCATTTGGGCTCTCCAATGCCCCTAGCACCTTCATGAGGCTCATGACAGAAGTATTAAGGCCTTAATTGGGAAATTCATTGTGGTATACTTTGATGACATTCTAGTCTACAGTTCAAGCAAGAAGGAACACCTACAACAGCTGAAATTACTTTGTGAGGTTCTCAGAGAGAATAAGTTATATGGTAAGCTAGAGAAGTGCACTTTCATGCAACCTGAGGTTCATTTCATTGGGTTCATCATCTCAAAGGATGGGGTAGCTGTTGACCCTGAAAAAGTTAAGGCAATCAGGGATTGGCCCACCCCCAAGACAGTAACTGAGGTCAGGAGTTTCCATGGGTTGGCATCCTTCTATAGAAGGTTCATTCAGGGGTTCAGCTCTATCATGGCTCCCATCACAGAATGTATGAAGAAAGGGGAGTTCACTTGGGGAGAAAAGGCAGAGAAGTCCTTCAATACCATTAAGGATCTGTTGTGCAGATCCCCTATACTAGGCTTACCTGACTTTAACAAGCTGTTTGAGGTGGAGTGTGATGCAAGTGGGTTAGGAGTTGGGGCAGTACTGGTTCAAGAGAAGAGGCCCATAGCGTATTTCAGTGAGAAGCTAAGTGGGGCTAGGTTGAATTACTCTACCTATGACAAAGAGTTTTATGCCATAGTAAGAGCTCTGAATCATTGGGGGCATTACCTAAAACCTAAGCCTTTTGTGCTACATTCAGACCATGAGGCCTTGAAGTTCATCAATGGCCAACACAAACTCAACCCCAGGCATGCCAAGTGGGTGGAATTTCTGCAATCCTTCTCCTTTTCAAGCAAGTACATAGAAGGAAAGAACAATGTAGTGGCTGATGCTCTTTCTAGAAGATCTGTGATGTTGTCATTCATGGAGCAAAGGGTCCTAGGCTTTGAGTTCATGAAGGAACTCTACATGGAAGATCCAGACTTCAAGGAGGAGTGGGAGGTGTATTCAGAAGGAAAACTCAAGAAGGGAAGCAAATACTTGACACAGAATGGGTTCCTCTTCTAAGGAAACAAACTATGCATACCCAGAGGTCCTTACAGAGGGTTACTAGTCAAGGAGGTCCATTGCAATGGGCTTGCAGGGCACTTTGGAGTACAAAAGACCTATGAGATATTGCATGAGCAGTTCTATTGGCCAAAAATGCTGGGTGATGTGCAGGATACTCTCAAGAGGTGCAAACCCTGTCAACTAGCCAAGTCCCAGTTCCAAGCAGGTCCCTACACCCCTCTACCTGTACCAAACAAACCATGGGAGGATATCAGCATGGACTTCATAGTGGCACTGCCTAAAACACAAAGGGACAAGGACTCAGTCATGGTGGTAGTGGATAGGTTCAGCAAAATGGCCCATTTTGTTGCTTGCAAGAAGACAGAAGATGCCATGGGGGTAGCTGAGCTCTACTTCAAGTAAATAGTAAAATTGCATGGGATACCAAGAAGATATGTGTCTGATAGGGACACTAAGTTCATGAGCCACTTCTGGAGGTCACTCTGGAGACTCCTAGGGACAAGGTTACTTTTCAGCACAGCATACCATCCCCAAACAGATGGACAGACAGAGGTTACTAACAAAACTCTAGGAAGGATCTTGAGATGTATCATTGCTAAGTCATTAAAGGATTGGGATATCAAACTGTCACAAGCTGAGTTTGCCTTCAATAGAGCTCCCTCACACAGCACATGTAAGACCCCTTTTGAAGTTGTTTATGGTGCTAATCCTCTAATGCCAACAGACCTAGCACCAGTGATAAGGAAAGAAGTCAATTATGATGCCAAAGAAAGAGTACAACAAATGATGCAGATTCACAGTCAAGTCAAGAAACAGATTGAGAAGACAAATGAGGTGTATAAGTCAAGAGCCAAAGGTCCAAAGAAAGCTAGGGAGTTCAAGGCAGAAGATATGGTGTGGTTGCACTTAAGGAAAGAAAGGTTGCCAGAGAAGAGGAAAAACAAACTCATGCCAAGAGCTGATGGTCCTTTTGAGGTGCTTGAAAGGGTAGGGCCTAATGCTTACAAGATAGATTTACCAGGAGATTATGGGGTACATGGGACCTTCAATGTGGGAGATCTAAGTCACTATCAGGAGGACTCTGAGGATGAAGAGGATTTGAGGACAAATCTTTTTCAAGAAGGAGGGGTTGCAACAGGAGTTCAATGCCAAGCTCAAAGACAAGACCAACCAACCTATGATCAGTCCAACCATGATTCAATACCAACCTTACCCTATGTCAAAAGCTATCTTAATGCTTTGTATAGTCCAGGCCCAAGTAAGCAAGCCATGACACAAGCCAGTGGTAGCCATGACACGAGCCAGGACCAACCAAGTCACAAAACAGACTCACAAAACAAGCCAACAAAACTTCAGGAAATTCAGCCAGCAGCTGTGCCTTGGGGAGGGTCTCAGGGCAACTTACAAGCCTAGGGACTTCAAACCATCTATGGGGAATGGTTCTAGAGAGGGTCTACAACCTTTTTGTCCAGGGAACCTTCCTCAGAAAACGACAGGAACACCTCTCAAAACATAACCCAAGTTCACCAGTCCAGTTACAGCCTCTACATGGAGCAGTTCATCTGTCATTGTCAAACCTTCCTCTTTTGGCCAAGCAAACTCAAGGGACTTTATGCTCAACCTTAAAGGATCAACACTACTTCAGTTTGGTCCAAAACACCAAGCTAAAAGTCCACCCTGTATCATATAAAAAACAGTAGCAAGGCAAAAAGGAAGATGTCACTATCAGAGCTGTTTCTTTTGTTTTAGTTTACTTTATTTCAGTTATGTAGCTGTTATTTTGTCCTTGTATGTAAGCCAATGTTGGCCCTAGATGTAGTTGGACGTATGAGATATAACCTAATTGCCTATAAAAGGCTCACTCCTAATGAAATGAACGAGATTTGAAGTAAACACAAAAAAACTGAAACCTTGTTTCTGTTTAACATCTCTTGGCTGTATGCTTGAGAACACCTTCCTTTGCTGTGTGCTTGGAAGTGAGCCTGGGTCCTTAGCTGCGTGCTGGGATTGAGTCTCAACCCTCAACCATTGGCTTTGTGCTTTGGTTAAGGTTCTATCAGTTTTCATTTGCATTCAGTCAAGTAAAACAGAGCATATTGAGAGTGTCTTTAACCTTAGCTTATATTGTCTTGAATTGTCTACTTTCTTAATAACTTCAGTGCAGAAACTAAGTGAAAAGTCAAGACCAATCCACTTTGAGGAATGATGCAATGGGAATTGTGATACAATCATGAAACTGCTATCATCGGTTCCTCGTAAACTTGTATTCTAGTGCCTTTGCTCCATAAAGTAAGAAAATATAGTAAAACCGCTTCATGTCCTATAAAACGAGACAAAGCACGCAAAAGAACTAGAATAGTAATATTAGTTCGTTAATCACTTAACAAAGTGCATAAATCATATAGAAATCGAGCTAAAACGGGGGATAAACTAGTACAAATATCTCTTATCAAACTCCCCCAAGCTAAACTCTTGCTTGTCCTCAAGCAAACATAACAATCATAACCAGGACAAGGGTAGCAAACAATGATCAATCTATCATCCAAATCTAAAAAAAAAGCTCTTAACAAGTAGATGAATCATAAACCCGAAACAACAAGAGCAAAGGAAAGTGCGATCATGGTTGAGATTTACATAGCGGCGCAGCATAGAAAATATTCTTTGGACTTTTTCAGCTTTTGCATGATCTTATTGACTATGCACTCTTTCGATACACTCTTCACTCTAATTTTTGTGAAATAGGAAATATTGGTTCAAATTTGAAGTGACACTCTCCTATCTACAACTTATAAGAATGTGCCCGCAGTCTAGTATGGTAGACAATCCAAATTCATTAAGTAAGACTAATCATGATTAAAATGTAATGTAAGAAGCCAAGAGAAATAAAGAAGAGGCTTGGAAAATTGGGGTAAGAAAGTGGAAAAACGATTTTGGTCATGTGGGGCTTTAAGTCAAGCTAGTAATAACCAAATGTGTAGTGGATACTCAATCCAAATCATACCAATTTCCATAAACAATAGTCAAAGCAAAAAGCAACATATTGGCTTATTAAACATGACAAATCAAGTTACGACTTCCCAAAATTTTTGTTTCTTTTCCTTTTCATTCATGGAAGCGTTTTTCTTTTTTTTTCTTTTCTTTTCTCTTTTGAGCTTTTTCTCTTTCATTTTTTTTCAAAGCTCTCTTTCTTTTTTTCTTTTTCTTTTCAAATTTTCTTTCACTGAAAAACACAGGAACCAGCAATCCCGAGACAGCAGGTTCACACTAAATGGTGGCATTATCAGAATATCGCAAAAGTACATAACACCCCTACCCATATAGTCAGTTACTAGCTCAACAAGTGTAGGCAATAATGTAATGTAGCTAGAAAGAAGGGTATTTTTGGGCAATGCGAAATGTGAACAAGAGTAAATTGTTTCAAAATGTAGATCATGATAGTAATATTTATAGAAAATGGAATAAAAACCATACTTATGCGTTTTGATGTGACAAAGACTATAAGGAGAAACTACTCACTCCTAAACTGGGATCGGGTTCAGATGAACCGACCACTGGAGGCTCTACCTTACAATATGAATAGCTTGCCAAATTCAAGATCAAGCTTAATTAAGTCCAAATGCAACTTTCTACCTACTGTGTACAAGACATCCCCATGAATGCACAATTCCTCATAACATAATGAAACATCAGCTTATAAAAACTATAAATTGAGAAATGTAGGATGGAAATGATCTTTTCTTTTTGTCTTTTTGATTTTTTGATTTTTTTAAATTTTCAAAATGATAAAAACAAACAAGGAAAAAATAAACTAAAAATAAACTAATAAAATTAGAAGAAAATAAGCTAATGAGAAAAGTAAAAATCTAAATGCAATCCTAAATGCAAAAAGTCCTAAATGCAAATCCTCCCCAAAGCTAAAACTTCACATAGAACATAGAACAGAGAAACAAGATGAAATTCTAATGGAAAAAGGGGCTAACAAGAAAACTAAAAATGCTAAAAATAAAAGAAAGAAAGAAAAGCTTACAAAATGTCTAGCCTCCCCCAAGCTAGTATAAACAAGGGGAGCTTGTTATCATCTCATCTCAAAGACCACCAGCTACGGCCTCTCCTCTCTGAAGGAGGCGGCTCGGATGCGGATCCATAAGCATCTGTGTAGTAGGTATCATCTACAGAATAATAACTACTACTAGAAGCAACTATCCCGATAGGGTTGCTGGCTCCAAAGGACTGATACTCATCTACTTGGTGACCACTAAAATCACCTCCATATCCTCTAAAACTCTCGACGCCATAGTCAGTACCACAGTAATAAGGTCCAGTCTGATGCACACCTGCATCATAAGCAGTACCATACCCCCTTTGGGCCAAGTATAGAAAGACGGGTGGGGGCCCTCAGGTCTAATCACACCTTGCCTCGCAAAGTGATCATAAATGGGGTGCAGAGCAAGCTGCTGGTCTGACTGGACTCTATAATTGGACATGGTCAAGGCTTGAAACATGGCAGTCACGTCGCCCGTAGCATGGGTCGACTGAGAGGATGATCCTACCTCAGGGTGGCGGGATTTAATCTGAACATGGAGGTCATCGGGGGTAATATTTGTTGGAGCTAGTGTCCTCCACAGTTAGTGTGATAACATGAATAAATCTCTTACAGGTTCATAGGGTATACTTAGTATTCTTATCAGTTGATTAACGTTTATCGATAATGGTTGGCTTGCTAGGAGTTTGACGTTATTGTCATTTTAATGGCGGTGATCAACTGGTCCCTAAAAGTCTTACCTAAAGGATGTGTCTGAGAGATGTGATTATATGAATAATATAATCATATTGATGCCTTATTATATGACTAAAACGTTAGTCGATGGATATGACTAAAAGGTTAGTCAATGTAATGATGATTCGATTATTTAATAACGATTAAATAATATTAGCTGAGACGAATTAAATGTAATTCGTAATTGAATATAAACCGTTATATTTAATCAATGTATATAATATAAGCTTAAACGAATTAAAATGTTAATTCGTAATTAAACATAATATGTTATATTTAATTAGCAAATTATAAATATACGGATATTTATAGTTGACGTATATATTATATTACATGCTAAGATGACCGAAATAGGATGGAGAAAATAGTCTTTTTCTTCTCTTATTTTTCGGCTAATAAGAGATAAAAATAAGAGAAAATATCTCCTATTATTCTCTGATGGTAACTAGGTCAAAAACCCTAATAACAAGAGGAGTAAAAAGAGGAGAGACTCCTCCTTCTACTACTATTGTGGTTCGGCCGAAAAAGAGGAGAAGACAACAAGAAAAATTCAGATTTTTCTCTCAAATTCTATTTATTATTCATCATCACACAAAAGAAAAATTAGCAGTAACTTTTCTCTAAAATTCTAGCACAAGCAAGGCATATCTCGGAGCATCTTGGGTGCAACAATTAGGAGAATATCGATTTTGATATTGTTCATAAGCCAAATTTGCTAGGACCAAAGGTTAATTCTAAATTCCTATAATTTTATATTATGCAATTCATTTATGACTCGTAATTCATATACTATAGTTTCGTTATAATCCGTAAATTAATGTCGAAATATACCGATATTTCTAACGAGTGGTATCAGAGCCAAGAGCTACGAAATTATTTTGTATGTTTTTCATAATTGATGAAATATAAGATTAGATATTTTTTTTGTTTTTTTGTTTTCGGCCGAATGATAAAGAAAAAAAAATATTGATTTTTTTTGTTGCTGCTGCCGAAAAAAAAAAAAAAAAATTGGGTATTGTTCTTTGTACTGTTCATCCGTGAAGAAATTTTTTTTTTGCCTTGTTTTTCCTTTTTGATTCATGATAATTGTTGTTTTAAATAGTTAAGACGATAACATAATGAATTTGTAGTTGTTTTGATTTAATAAGGATTAAATTAAAATGTAAATGGAAATCGATTTGAATGTTCATCGTTATATATTTTCGGTATTCATTGATTTGGACATTCATTTTAAATTGTTAAATTGAATCATCTAGTTGTATCGATGTTTAATAATGATTAGATGTTGATAATTTGTACCGATCTTGAAAATATTAGTAACATCAAATTAAATTGTTTATTTTAAAAAAAATCCGTGGCTAACTTGATATTGTTGTGAAGAAGTTTTGTGATTATTCATTATAATGATATTGTTTCGTTTATTGTTGTGAAGAAGTTCACAATAATTGGATAACTTTTTATTTTAAAGAGGTTTAAAATAATGTTGTATTAATTCATGTTAAAGAATATGAATTAAAATTGGATTATGTTTGGTTGGGGTTAACGTGATTAATTAAGGAATTGTCACATAATTTTGATCATTTTAAAAGGTGGTTTGGATAAATTACTCTTCATAATTAACGAATTATGTCTTGAATGATTAATTTATAGTTGTTGCATTTTATCTTGTTGAATGAATGGTTGAATGGTTTAATTTACGTATTTTTGCAATCAGTTATAATTTGTATTACCTAGTGTGGCCTTAGTTGATCATGTTTTCGTAATGATGGAAACATGATCTTTGATGTAATTTTGAGATCTCGAATCTCCATTTTATTTTTCATTAAATTATGTTTTTAAATTAGAATGTAAATAGGTTTATATTTTGTAATTTATTAAATGTATTTTGAGAAGACTAAAGATGGAGATCGGATTGCTCACTCCCGCTACATGGACCAAGATGGAACATCAAGACAAGCTTCTCGGGTCCAAATGGGTTGGATTCCAAAGTTGTATTTTTGTTCATTTTGGTAGATAGGCCACACTAGGACTTTGTAATATTTTTATGTATTTTTCCGTTCTTGTTGCTTTTTCATCACATGATAGTTAGTGCATCATATTCCGCCTAAACCAAACCACCTACTACTAAAATGCATGAAAATTGATTCATATAGTTTGTATGTTAGTTATCATGGACATAAAGATGTCACTCATTTTTAAGCCATCATTTTAGTTTATTCATTCTCGAATGCTAGATATTAGTTCACTTAAAATTGAATTAAAATAAAATTGATGGGATCTTCCTCTAAACCTAAAATTGAGATTAGTCTTTTTAGGCCAAACTACTATGAATCCCTTCTTCGTCGGTAGGCATATAGGACCTTACTCTCCATATGACCCCTTCTACGTTGGGTAAGTAGTGTGTGTTGACCTATTTTATCTCAACATTATAGTCCGAAGAGTTTCTCGTGATTATGATGGACTAAAGATAGAATTTACAGAAATTTATCGACCAAGAATTCTAAAGGTAGAATTAGCCAAGAGGTTGGCTTATCAATTTAAAGATAATTGAGTCTTGGGATCATTTATATGATTCTTGGGGAGGTCAATTGTATAAGTGCTCGAGTCTTTGCATTAAAACAAATTTTGCACTAGACTTAAATTCAAATCGATGAGTATGCTTATTATGTTTTTCTTCTTTTTCAGCGTAGAACTCGTTTATATTGATAATACTGCATATAACAAATGGCTGCAAATACTGATATCCCTATGCCAAGTGCAACGCTCGCGCGCGAATCCTGGCTTAAAGCTTTTATGGACCACATGAATCAGTCCACGCGACTGAAGAATGACGGGTCAAACTTTGCGGACTGGGAGGCGGCATTACGGAATGCTGCCATTGCTGACGGTAAGCTCAAGTACTTTACTGAGCCAATACCGCCAAACCCAGACCTCAATGCGAGAGCTAACGAGACACTTGAATATAGTGACTTCGTTATGGAAGCGGGTGCGATAAAGAACGTACTCATCTTTGCAAAGGAAAGCAATTTGCAAAGACGCTTCATTGTCCAAGGTGCAAACAAGATTTTCACCACGCTCACTAACGAATTCTCAAAAGCACCGAGGATCGTTACTTATGAGCATACTTGTCGCTTCTTTGAGGCGAAACTCCTGAAGGGCCAACCGGTTAGCCCACACATTCTTTATATGATTGAGAATGTCGAGAAACTGGAGGCACTTGATTGCAAAATCAGTGAGAGCATAGTCATTGACCGTGTGCTTCATTCACTTCATGATGGTTTTGCGCTTTTCGGGGCAAATTACTATATGAATGATATGAAGAAAAGTATTCATCAGCTACACTCACTTCTCGTACAGACCGAGAATGATATGAAATTGAGTGGGAGCATGAAGCAAGATGTTCTCATGTTTTCAAACAAGGGCAAAAGTAAGGGCAAGGCTCATGGCGACCTAGCTGTAGGAAAGCAAAAGTTTAAAAAGTCAGGAAACGACAAGAGTGGGCCTGGTGAGACCAGTGGCTCACAAGGCAAGGCAAAGTGCAAGGACAGTAACATGGAGTGCCACCATTGCCACAAGACTGGGCATTGGAGGAGAAACTGTCCCGTGTACCGTGAGGACATAAAAGCAGGCCGCGTCACTCCTGTTAGTATGTCATCTTTTATTCATATGATTCAGATTAACCATGCAAGTTTCGGAACTTGGGTACTTGATACAGGTTGTGGTTCTCATCTGTGTAATCATTTGCAGGGCCTAAGAAACATCACACCTCTCGCAAAGGCTGATGTGGACCTGCGAGTGGGGAATGGAGCAAGAGTTGCTGCAATTTCAGTGGGAACATATGTAATCCAACTCCCGAGTGGTTTTGAGTTATATTTATATAACTGTTGCTATGTACCCAGTTTATCTAAGAACATCATTTCTGTTTCCGTAATAGATAAAGACGGTTTTTCATTTTCAATAAAGGATAATAGCTGTATTTTCTCTTTTAATGAAATGATTTATGGCAAAGCAGTTTCCATGTATGGAATTTATATCTTAGATCAAACCATAGAAATATTACATCTGAATAATAAGAAATTAAAGGTTGGTGACAAAGATCAAACTTATCTATGGCACTGCCGTATGGGACACATAAATGAGAAACGTGTAAAGAAGCTCATTGACAATGGGACTATCTCCCCATTTGATTACAAATCATTTGGCACGTGTGAATCATGTCTTATCGGTAAAATGACTCGAATTTCCTTCAAAGGTTTTGGAATGCGCGCTAGTGACCTATTAGGACTCATACATACTGATGTATGTGGACCTATGTCAATAAACGCAAGAGACGGCTATAGATTTTTTTTGACTTTCACGGATGATTTGAGTAGATACGGATCTGTCTACTTAATGAAGCATAAAAGTGAGTCCTTTGAAAAGTTCAAGGAATACCAGAATAAGGTTGAAAACCAACTGGGAAGAAAGAAGAAAGTTTAAAGCACTTCGTTCAGATCGTGGTGGCGAATATCTTTCAAATGAGTTTGATCAACACCTTAAAGACTGTGGTGTAGTATTACAGTTAACTCCACCTGGAACACCTCAATTAAATGGTGTGTCCGAACGGAGAAATCGAACATTACTTGATATGGTTTGATCCATGATGAGTCACACGGTAGTACCTGATTCATTATGGGGTTATGCTCTTTTGTCAGCTGCTCTTATACTTAACCGATGTCCGTCTAAAGCTGTAGACAAGACTCCATATGAGTTATGGAAGGGAACGGTCCCTAACTTGTCCTTTATTCGGGTTTGGGGCTGCGAGGCTTATGTCAAGTGGAGAAACGAGGATAAGCTCGGCCCGCGATCGGTCAAGACAAACTTTATTGGTTATCTAAAACGAATGTTTGGTCATTACTTCTATTCGCCTACCGAACAACGAGTTTTTGTTGCGGCTAGTGCGAAGTTCTTAGAGAAAGAGTTTCTCGAGAATAATTCAAGTAATAGAACCTTCGATCTGTCGGAGATTCAAGAACCAACAACCGAGCAACCAATGGAGGAAGAGGTTCCTTCAACTTCTGCTACGGTTAACATCCCTATGGAACCTAGGAGGTCGGGTAGAGTCTCCATTCCTCCAGACAGATACATTGGTATGGTCGAGGAGAATGAGAGAGATGATTTTTTACTCCTAGAGAGTAACGAACCCGCTACCTATAAAGGTGCCATGACCTGTTCCGACTCTAAGCTATGGCTTGAAGCCATGCAATCCGAGATGGACTCCATGTATGAGAATGACGTATGGGATCTTGTTGATTTGCCTGATAAGGTACGGCCTCTTTAGTGCAAATGGCTTTATAAGATAAAGCATTCCATAGAAGGACAACCAGACACCTATAAGGCACGACTAGTGGCAAAAGGTTTCACTCAAGTGCAAGGATTGCATTATGATGAAATTTTTGCACCCGTAGTTATGCTGCGTTCCATTCGGATAATCTTAGCGATTGCCGTTTTTCATGACTATGAAATTTGGCAGATGGATGTGAAAACCGCCTTCTTAAACGGTTATTTGGAGGAGGAATTGTACATGGTACAACCCAAAGGTTTCATTGATCCTAAAAATCCTAAGAAAGTTTGCAAGCTTAAGCGTTCCATTTATGGACTTAAGCAAGCTTCTCGGAGTTGGAATCATCGTTTCGACATGGTGATAAAAGAGAATGGTTTCACTCGATCGGTCGAGGAACCATGCTTGTATGTCAAGTCAAGTGGGAGTAAGATTGTCTTCTTAATATTGTATGTTGATGACATACTCTTGATTGGGAATGACATCCCTCTCTTAGCTTCGGTAAAAGTATGGTTAAAGAACCATTTCCAGATGAAAGATCTGGGTGAGGCACAACGCATATTGGGGATCCGTATCTATAGAGATAGATCACGACGGATGTTATCACTCAGTCAGGGGTCTTATATAGTTAAGATTCTTGAGAGGTTCAGCATGACCAACTCCAAGAAGGAGAACCTTCCAATGATTTCTTGGATGCATTTGAGTAAAGCTCAGGCACCCAATACATCGGAAGAGGTCAAGCGCATGAGTCGTGTTCCTTATGCATCAGCTATAAGATCGATCATGTATGCCATGATATGCACACGTCTAGACGTGGCATATGCATTGAGTATGACGAGTCGGTACCAAGGCAATCCAGGTGAAACACACTGGATGGCTGTCAAAAACATCCTTAAGTACTTACGAAGGACTAAGGATTGGGTATTTAATTATGGAGGAGATACTGAGCTATGCGCAATCGGTTACGCAGATGCTAGCTTCCAAACAGATCGAGATGACTCGAAATCTCAGTCTGGATTCGTCTTTACTCTTAATGGCGCTGTGGTCAGTTGGAAAAGCTCAAAACAGAGTGTTATAGCAGATTCTACAACTGAGTCCGAGTACTATGCTGCTTTAGAAGCTGCAAAAGAAGCTATATGGATGCGTCAGTTCTTACAAGGACTAACCGTAGTTCCTAGTTCGAATGACCTTATCACCATCTATTGTGATAATAGAGGCGCCATCTTCCAGGCTAAGGAGCCTAAGTCCAGCAACAAGTCTAGACATGTACTTCGGAAGGCTCACATGATCCGAGATTACGTGGGGCAAAAGGAGATTGTGATAGACAAGATTGCTTCGGATGACAACATCGCGGACCCTCTCACTAAACCGTTAAAATATGATAAGCATGAAGGGCACGTTATTTCCATGGAAATTAAACGTGTTCCTGAGTTGTAGTAGCTGTTTTATGTGGATAAGATAAATGTATCTTTTGCATGCACTATTTATAACATCATCGTATTGTTTCATATTTTGTTTTTCATGTGGATTGTACGACAACATTGAACACCACAAAGTGAACTGAATTACATTATAATTGTTTTGGTTTGTAATCGCCTACATGAGCTGATAACTCTGGCAATTATACTGTGAAGTTGATTGATGGTGGGTTCAACGAACCATAAGTCAAACGGTTGACTGATCGATCACAGATACGAGTTATGAAGATACCTCGTAGGACATCGTGGCACCGTTATGGAGTCCTAAATGTTTCAGAACATTCGGTGCCAGGTTGTGGATAGGACGTCCATAGTGTTCCTAAGAGTCGATTCTTTTGACTATCGACTGTGTCTTGAGATTAAGGCAGTTTTTGGGTGACTTTGGTTTCTTTCTCATTGTTGACCGTAACAGGAGGCTAAGTAGATTTTTATTGGGTCATCTCAAACTGTGCTTATATCTGCAGGATTCGAGTTGAGGAAAATATCCAACCTTTATCAGGTTTTGTTATTTCTCAGGGCAACTCGAGAAGTTGTTACTGAAATGCATGGCCATGCTCGAATAATGATTCGTTTATAAGTTAAGTTACTCTCTAGTCGGGAAAAGCACTCTTGATACTGATCGCTTGTAAAATGTGACCTTTGTAAATACGGACTTTGCAAATTGTTTTACATTGAGTGGGAGAAATTTATGGATATGAGAATCGGGTTATCGCACATACACTTGTAAGGACAAGTGGGAGATTGTTGGAGCTAGTGTCCTCCACAGTTAGTGCGATAACATGAATAAATCTCTTACAGGTTCACAGGGTATACTTAGTAATCTTATCAGTTGATTAACTTTTATCGATAACGGTTGGCTTGCTAGGAGTTTGACGTTATTGTCATTTTAATGGCGGTGATCAACTGGTCCCTAAAAGTCACACCTAAAGGATCTGTCTGAGAGATGTGATAATATGAATATTATAATCATATTGATGCCTTACTATATGACTAAAAGGTTGGTCGATGGATATGACTAAAAGGTTAGTCAATGTAATGATGATACGATTATTTAATTACGATTAAATAATATTAGCTGAGACGAATTAAATGTAATTCGTAATTGAATATAAACCGTTATATTTAATCAATGTATATAATATAAGCTTAAACGAATTAAAATGTTAATTCGTAATGAAACATAATATGTTATATTTAATTAGCAAATTATAAATATACGGATATTTATAGTTGATGTATATATTATATTACATGCTAAGATGACCGAAATAGGAAGGAGAAAATAGTCTTTTTCTTCTCTTATTTTTCAGCTAATAAGAGATAAAAATAAGAGAAAATATCTTCTATTATTCTCTTATGGTAACTAGGTCAAAAACCCTAATAACAAGAGGAGTAAAAAGAGGAGAGACTCCTCCTTCTACTACTATTGTGGTTCAGCCGAAACAGAGGAGAAGACAACAAGAAAAATTCAGATTTTTCTCTCAAATTCTCTTTATCATTCATCATCACACAAAAGAAAAATTAGCAGTAACTTTTCTCTAAAATTCTAGCACAAGCAAGGCATATCTCGGAGCATCTTGGGTGCAACAATTAGGAGAATATCGATTTCGATATTGTTCATAGGCCAAATTTGCTAGGACCAAAGGTTAATTCTAAATTCCTATTGTTTTATATTATGCAATTCATTTATGACTCGCAATTCATATACTATAGTTTCGTTATAATCCGTAAATTAATATCGAAATATACCGATATTTCTAACAAGTGGTATCAGAGCCAAGGGCTACGAAATTATTTTATATGTTTTTCATAATTGATGAAATATAAGATTAGATATTTTTTTTGTTTTTTTGTTTTTGGCCGAATGATAAAGAAAAAAAAAATTCATCATAACATAATGAAACATCAGCTTATAAAAACTATAAATTGAGAAATGTAGGATGGAAATGATCTTATCTTTTTGTCTTTGTGATTTTTTGATTTTTTTAGATTTTCAAAATGATAAAAACAAACAAGGAAAAAATAAACTAATAAAATTAGAAGAAAATAAGGTAATGAGAAAAGTAAAAATCTAAATGCAATCCTAAATGCAGTAAGTCCTAAATGCAAATCCTCCCCCAAGCTAAAACTTCACATTGTCCTCAATGTGCATGCAATTATAATAGAAGTAAACCGTGAAACGGTTGGTAGCACATAGAACAGAGAAACAAGATGAAATTCTAATGGGAAAAGGGGCTAAAAAGAAAACTAAAAATACTAAAAATAAAAGAAAGAAAGAAAAGCTTACAAAATGTCTAGCCTCCCCCAAGCTAGTATAAAGAAGGGGAGCTTGTTATCATCTCATCTCAAAGACCACCAGCTACGGCCTCTCCTCTCTGAAGGAGGCGGCTCGGATGCGGATCCAGAAGCATCTGTGTAGTAGGTATCATCTGTAGAATAATAACTACTACTAGAAGCAACTATCCCGGTAGGGTTGCTGGCTCCAAAGGAGTGGTACTCATCTACTTGGTGACCACTAAAATCACCTCCATATCCTCCAAAACACTCGACGCCACAGTCAGTACCACAGTAATCAGGTCCGATCTGATGCACACCTGCATCATAAGCAGTACCATACCCCCCTTCGGGCCAAGTATAGAAAGACGGGTGGGGGCCCTCAGGTCTAATCACACCTTGCGTCGCAAAGTGATCATAAATAGGGTGCAGAGCATGCTGCTGGTCTGACTGGACTCTATCAATGGACATGGTCAAGGCTTGAAACATGGCAGTCACGTCGCCCGTAGCATGAGTCGACTGAGAGGATGATCCTACCTCAGGGCGGCGGGATCTAATCTGAACAGGGGGGTCATCGGGGGTAATATCTCCAACATGAAGAAAATAAGTGGGACGGGGTAAGATGGCCTCACCCTCCTGATGCTGCCTAAGCAATGGAATCTGGTTCACCTCATCGGTCAACTTGACCGAATCTCGGCCAGCTATCCTCCAGATCATATAGGGGTGAGAGACATGAAACCAATTAAGCTGCACAAAATAATCAAAATCCAACCCATTTCCCATCTCGGTGGGAGGTGTAGTCAATGCCTGGAGGTCAGTGGTGGCTTGGTTAAAACCACAAACTCGCGTAGCAAGGCGAGTGATAACGCCTCCATAAACAATGCCAGTGTTCTTTGGATTAGTGGCTTTAGTCAATTGAATAGCAAAATAGTAAGGAATGCTAATCGACCACGGTTCATCACCATTTACATTCAAGAACCCTCCTAAAATATCCAACTCTACCCGTCTCACCAAATGTGGCTCAGCACGACCCAAGAAGGTCCATCCCATGAATCTTTGCCAGATTCTAATGGCGGGATGATGGATGTGTTGGTGTGGGATATGGTCCCAACGAGAGACAGGACAAGTAGAAATGGTGCTCCAAACATGGCTAATATCAAAGCCTTTGGGAGGTGAGGTAACACTATCCCTATGGGTGAGACCGAATTGGTCAGCAAAGGTCCCTAAGTCCATACTATAGTCATTGTTGAACAATCGAAACCGAACTTGAGGAATAGAGTCTTTTTGCCTAAATCTTTGCAACTCAAATGAACTCAAGAATTCAAGGGTCAATTAGGGGTAGGTCTTATAATTAAAGTTCATACCAGTAGTCATTCCTAGACCCCTAAATAATACCTTGACATGCTTATAAAGATCCATGTGCTTTAAAGAAGAAATATCAAGGAATTTGGTAGCTCTCATACCTTTGCTCTTGATAATAAACCAACTTTGCCATTGCTTGATCGAACTAAATCCACATCTGGAAAATCGGGATCATGCATAACACCTTGTCCTCCTTCATTTCCGGTTTGATTGTCGGCTTCTAGCATTTCTGCATCCTCTTCACGGGCTCTACTACTTTCCCCTTGGTTGGTAGTTCTTGCCCTCTTTGATCTCCTAAGACTTAGTTTAGGTGCCATTTGATACAAGAAACTAGTATAAGAACACTTTATCATAAACACAAATTGATAGCATAAGTGTTAGAATACAAGACTTTTAAGCACAAATTCAAGCATAATTACATAAGTGAAACATTATCATGCTACTTTTGAGCACAAATTGATGTTTTTAAGCATAACAATATTTCACTAAGATTTTGAGCAACATTACACTTGAATCTTGAGTTTGGGCACTACTTAAAGGTACTAATGCTAAAATAACACAATAAGAGCATAAGTTCAAAGTATAAAGCATGGATTCAAGCATTATACTACCATTAAGCATGAGTTTTTAGCATGAAGTAGAGATGAGTATTCTAATTGGCATATGAGCATTCAAATCATAGTAAGCTTTCTAATTAATCACGAACATTCACTCTATAACATGTAAGAAACATTAGAAATCCAATTTAAACAAGTTTTTCAAGTAAAATCAAAAACCCCCAAATTTGGGTTAAGGTTTGTTCATGTTGGATTTCTGAAAATAGACAGAGTGAAGTAACTAAAGTAGAATTAACTTACTTGATAGTGCTTAGATGTTGCCTTGGATGAACTATGATGACAAATTTTGCAAGAAATGACTAAGAAATGAAGGTTTTTGAGAGATTTGAGCTTTAAAGATGAAGAATACAGGATAATAGCAGCAAAGCAAAGGTAGCAAGTTGATTTTATAGAAGAAAATAGGACAAAGCACGAAACAGAACACTTACCCGATCGGGTATATCTGAAATTGATCGGGTATGTTTGCTGATTCGGATTTTGTTCTTTTTTTTTCTTTGTTACTTGCTCTTACCTTTTGGCTATGGCCTTGAACATGCTTACTAACCTTAATGGACTTGGAAACATGGGCCAAGAGTAGCTCCTTTTCATCTTAATAGGTCCTCCAGTTCCAAGTACGAAAAATTATGAACTAAGCATGCATTTCTAAAAATGTAAATAACAAGTAAAATGAAAATTGTTTCCTAGCTATTACAACCCAAAAATCCAAAAAGAGTGTCCAAATGAAATAGTCCAAAACAAAGTTATCAAACATTGTCTATCGAGTGGAATTAGGAATGCATAAAAAGAAAGTAAAAAGAGAGAGACGGGTTGCCTCCCGACAAGTGCATTTTTAAGTCATGCTAGACTTTGAATTTCTATCCCTCCTTAAGCCTTGAAAAGGGATATGTGCTCTTTGTAGCTTGATTTCGTCCTTGAACTTTCATTTACCTTTGTCAACACTGATACGAGTACATATACAGGTCATTGGAGGGACGGGTTCAATGCAAGTCGGAGATCAGTTAAGGCATTCCGATGATTATTTTGGGGTTGGCTAAATGAATCTCGGAATGATTCAATGTATCTCGAGCTTTCATTGAATACGGAGACAATGAAGCCAAGTAAACCTAAGTCAAGAAAGCCTCAAGCAACGGTCTTCTGCACTGTTTAATGCTACCATGAAGCTGATCAAGTTTTGATGTAACAGTCATGTTGACTGTTTAATTGCTGTCATTTTAATTCCTGTTTTATTGTCATTTAAGTCTTGAATTTTATGTCCAATAATGTAGCTTTTAGAAAGTCATAAGTAGGAGTTAATTGTAGTCATAAAACTAGTGTTAATTGCTTGTTTATGGCTGCATAGGATTCAGTTTTTATAGCTGTTATAGGGCTGCCATAATAGGTATGTTTAGCCTAATTAAGAGCCTCTTTAAGAGCCTTAATTAGGTTGTTGATTGCCTGGTTTGACCAGCCATAGTAGGCGTGTGATAATGCCTATTTAAGGCCTTGTTTTGTAACATAAGATTAACACAAGATTTTAAATAAGAAAAAAGAATTTCCTCTTTGCAAATTAACGTTGTTAATTGTGAGAACATGAGTGTTTGAGTGAGTTCAATCACAGCTTGAGAGTTGGGACGCGTATTCCAAAACTTAAGAACGAATCATTCGACGCGTACTCATTCAATCAATAAAAAATACAATATTTTCCCTAACTTTGCTGCTGCAAAAACACTTTGTAATTATTCAACGAGTTTGAGTAACAACTTGATCGTTCTCAATAGGTCTTGGGTTTCGATCTCCATTGTCGAGTTATAGGTCTAACTCGCCAAATATCAGTACTTAGTTCGCTATTTGTTTGCCTCAAATATCACGGTTGAGACTGGGTTGCACCTAGTGCATTCGGGTCTCGTTGTGTGTTTGTTGTTTCAAAGACTTCCGCTACCAAATCGCATCATATGGTATCAGAGCTTAGGCTCTTGATTTCCTTAAACCAAGACGATCCAATGGGGGGACTTTTCAATCCAAATTTGCCTCCTGTTTTTGATGTTTACGATGATGAAGTTCCATCCAGTCCGGGACGGTACAACCTTTTAAACCAGGCCGTACTGTTACAGTGCATCAACGAACCAGAAGGTGCATCGCTCTTTCACAATGGTTTTACCAAGGAGGATGATCTTGCCATCAATTTCGATTTGCCTCCTATATTCGATTGCCCTATCAAATGCTGTGATCTAACATCGGAAACAAGATGGACAGCCCAAGAGACTCATGGTTTTCAATCTGAGAACGTGAATAGATCAATTCCGAAACATTATGGTGTATGTTGCACGATTATTGTTAATGATTCATTTCTTTCTAACTCTTTTTATGGCATTTCAGAATCAGTGCGAGGTTTGAATCATTTTTCACAAAATATGGTTCGGGGCTGTAGAGTTTTCGTGAACAATAGCATAACACAATGCCCCAATATGCGAGTTTGTGATTGGAATCAGCAACAATCCTCGAAGGTGTTCAATCCGGGAATTAGGCATCAAATAATGGGCACAAATCAGCAACTTATCTCCACAATAAAAGGTCTAAGAATCGGGACGATTCTTTTTGAAGAAAGGGCGGATGATACGAGTACATATACAGGTCATTGGAGGGACGGGTTCAATGCAAGTCGGAGATCAGTTAAAGGCATTCCGATGATTATTTTGGGGTTGGCTAAATGAATCTCGGAATGATTCAATGTATCTCGAGCTTTCATTGAATACGGAGACAATGAAGCCAAGTAAACCTAAGTCAAGAAAGCCTCAAGCAACGGTCTTCTGCACTGTTTAATGCTACCATGAAGCTGATCAAGTTTTGATGTAACAGTCATGTTGACTGTTTAATTGCTGTCATTTTAATTCCTGTTTTATTGTCATTTAAGTCTTGAATTTTATGTCCAATAATGTAGCTTTTAGAAAGTCATAAGTAGGAGTTAATTGTAGTCATAAAACTAGTGTTAATTGCTTGTTTATGGCTGCATAGGATTCAGTTTTTATAGCTGTTATAGGGCTGCCATAATAGGTATGTTTAGCCTAATTAAGAGCCTCTTTAAGAGCCTTAATTAGGTTGTTGATTGCCTGGTTTGACCAGCCATAGTAGGCGTGTGATAATGCCTATTTAAGGCCTTGTTTTGTAACATAAGATTAACACAAGATTTTAAATAAGAAAAAAGAATTTCCTCTTTGCAAATTAACGTTGTTAATTGTGAGAACATGAGTGTTTGAGTGAGTTCAATCACAGCTTGAGAGTTGGGACGCGTATTCCAAAACTTAAGAACGAATCATTCGACGCGTATTGAGTGATTTCCCATTGTTAATGCTATAGGTCTAGCGTTGGCAAATATCCCGGTTACAAATCATGTCCTTTTCCGCTGCTCAATCGCATCACAACACCCATGGCAATCTAATCCAAATACACTTCCGAAGCTTTGAATGCTTCGAGCTCACTATCTTCTTGACCGGTTGTGTCGCAGTCCCGATACAAAAATAATTACCCACACTTAGGCTAACAACATAAAGAATGTAATTAGGGAAGTAGGGATCGATGCTCAGGGAGTACGTGTTAACTATGAATTGCTATGGGGTGATTTTCATTTATGTTCGATTCATTTGAGGTGATTATGTGACAACCCTCGCGAATGCGGAAATAAAACATACAAGCATGTGATTTAATTAGCGGAAAATACGATTTTTTTAAATTTTTTTACATGCAAATAGAAAATACGAGGAGTGTCAAATATTACAAACCAAAGTATGAAATACAACAAAGAGACGGAGTCTCTCAAATTGTTATCAATGTCAAAGAGATTAGAAAACTAGCTAAATAACGTCCAGAGGTGAATCTTCCAGGCCAACGCCCGCTAGCTCACACCCGAACCCAAAATACCACAAGCAAAAAGTCATCCAAATCAAGCAACCTGTTCATCCATGAAAAACATGAATGCCACAGTCAGTGGGGAGTAACTCCGGGTTCTCCCAGCCATATCACATTAAACGTACATAAAAGGAAATACGAAAATAGAAGCATGCATATATAGATATACATGTGAAATACGATAAGAATTAATATGCAATTCAATATGTAAAGATATCGGTACATGAAGTACAAAACCGTAACCATCATATGATAGAAAGACACGGGGAAGACACTCTTAGGCAACCATATACACTCACTAGGGCTTACATCTCACCGTTAGCGGTATAAATTTGATAAGATTGAGACTCGACAACCAAACCATGCCAAGTCACGCAAAGATCACGAATAAACCAATCATATAATCATCCAACCAAACGTACAATACGTTGACGACATCTCTCACAGTAAATGACACGCACTAGCACCGTGTACATGGCAAGAATGATTAAAATCGCATCCACGGGATAAACATTTCCCTGAACGCATACACGATGACATTTCGTATATGTAGACTAATTTCCTTCTGGTAGGACAACGATATAAATACCCGGTCCTAGTCTAAACCTGGCCAGACTCTCGGAATAAAACCATTTTATGATGCGACAAGCGATGACATTTGCATCCAAGACTCGGTCAATCATAGACGCCGAGTACCCCAAATTCGGTCAACCTGCACGAAAGAGGCGGAAAAGAGCACAAGCATCATAAACAAGCGGTACGCTACATGCAATGACACCACCTCGCAAGTATACAACATTTGACGGCCGGGTCGATCAACGCAAAGCGTTCGCCTCCCAACAACGTCGTCATATGCCCACAAACACATGCAATCAAGCAGTAAGGATACACTCCTCGTTCTGACATTCCAGCCTTACGAACATGGAGGTAGCCAAGGGAATGAGAGTACAAAGCACAAAGGAAATTAGTGCTCAAACCATAACATGTGTAAAAACCGACTCAAAGTGGGACATACCAAAAACCGTCACATAACATGCGATACAAGCGAATGAAATATCATATATTCGAAACATTTATATTTAAGGTCATTACGTAATTTTATACGATAAATGAACCATCGGAAATATTATAAATGAAAACATAAGTAAGAATTGCGTATGGAAATCCAGTGTGTACCAGCTGGTTGAGGTGATCGGCTGCCGGCCACCCGGCTAACACCAACACATCATTCGAAAATAAATCAAAATACAGCGTGTCCCAACCGGTCAAAGGGACCGGCTGCCGGTTACCCGGCTGGGACCAAAGGTATACGAGAATTTGAAGTCAAAATGAGGTGTGTCTCAGCCGGTTGGCTGACCGGCTGCCGGTCGGCCAGCTGAGACCTAATTCATGCATAAGTTTTTACGTAACATAATAAATATACAACCACTCCCCAGCCAGTCAGCTGACCGGCTGCCGGTCGGCCGGCTGGGGTCAATATCACACGAAAGCAATTTCACTAATTTCACTAATTTCACTAAGGTTCAACATTCAACAATTATCATCTACCATCATAATTCATCAATTCTCATATCAATTCTCAACTAACAACATCCATCATCAACAACACAATTCCTAAGCTTACTAATCATATTCTAAATACGATTACTAACATAGAAAACACGTAAAACACGTAAATGATATGGAGTAACCCTTCACCGTTACCTTTTCGCGTCTTCAATCCGCGTCAATGTCCTCTTCTATCAAGAAGTAGTCTTTCTCGGTATCTTGGAGGTCAGCACCTACAATTAGATAATAAAAGATGAATATAATTTACCTTGAGAAAGACGGATAAACTGAAAAGCGAGAAAGACGGTAATTTTATTACCAATACGGATAGAGGACGATGAGAGGGAAAGAATGAGACAAACCTAGGTGAATTTGAGCGAGAAATGAATGAGTAGTTATGATTCTAAGCTTGGGAGAAATATGGAGGTTAGGGTTTTGGGTTTTACTTGGTGAGGAAGATGAAGATGTTGAGTTTGAGGGAGTTTAGGGTTAAGGGGAGTATATGAGGGAGTAACTGGAAAAGATATGGAAAAAGCCCATAATGTCTTAAGACGTAACTTACTCGAATTCTCGCGTAAAATCCAAATACGAACTCGGAAATTCTAAATTAGACACGGGAAATTTAATTCTACTAAAACTAAATTTCGCTGAAAAGTATCCGTAAAATATTTTTACTATAAAAATAGAATACATTTGCGGGTGTTACATTCACCCCACCTTTTAAAAAGTTTCGCCCTCGAAACTTGAGCGAAAGAAAGATACCTTAATCGAATAGGCTTGGATATTTACTACGCATAGAAGCTTCCGTTTCCCAAGTCTCTTCTTTGACATTAGCACATCTCCACAAGATTTTCACTAAAGGAACCACTTTACTTCTCAACTTCTTATCCTTGCGATCTAGAATGCGGATCGGCTTCTCTTCAAAGGACAAATTCGGTTCAAGCTCGGGCATTTCCTTTTGAAAGACATGGCTTGGATCACTAACATACTTTCTCAATTGAGAAACATGGAATACATCATGAACCTTAGACAAAATCGGGGGCAAATCCAACTTGTAAGCAACAGCACCAATCCTATTCACAATATCAAAGGGTCCAATGTATTTCGGGCTCAATTTACCCTTTACACCAAACCGTTTAACACCTTTCATTGGAGATACTTTCAAGAACACTTTATCCCCAACTTCAAATTCTAACGGTCTTCTTCGGATATAGGCATAAGACTTTTGTCGATCTTGAGTGGCTTTCATTCTATCACGAATGACCTTCACATGATCAATGGTTTCAACAAGAACATCGGGACCTAAGTCACGAACATCACTCAATTGATTCCAACATATAGGACTTCGACATTTCCTTCCATAAAGAGCTTCATAAGGAGCCATCTTGACAAAGGCATGATAACTATTGTTGTAAGAAAAGTCCACCAACGGTAGACTCTTTTCCCAACTAGATTGGAAGTCGAGTGCACAAGCCCTAAGCAAGTCTTCTAAAGTCTTAATAGTCCTCTCGGTCTGAACATTGGTAGCGGCATGAAATGAGGTACTCATCAACAATTTACTACCCATGGCTTCTTGTAAAGCTTTCAAAAATCTCGAACAGAATCTCGGATCTCGGTCGGATATGATCTCCTTGGGAACACTATGGTATCTAACAAACTCATCCACATAGGCTTTCGCTAGTCGATGTAAACTCCAAGACTCTTTGATCGGAATTAATCTAGCACGCTTGGTCAAACGATCAACAACAACCTAAACGGCATCTTTACTTCCAACGGTCCTCGGCAAAGCCATAACAAAATCCATGGAAATAGATTCCCACTTCCATAGTGGAATATCCAACGGTTGTAGCAATCCACCAGGTCTCTTGCGTTCAATCTTCACTTGTTGGCAAGTAAGACATCTTCCAACATAAGACACAACATCACCCTTTAGATTCGGCCACCAAAATTGTAGCTTCAAGTCTTTGTACATCTTATCACCTCCGGGGTGAATAGAATAAGGGCAAGGTGAGCTTTATCAAGAAATCGCTTTCTCAAATCAAGAGCATTAGGCACAAACAAACGGCCATGGAATCGAAGAGCACCTTTGTCATCAAACTTGAAATCTTTAGCTTTTCCTTCTAGAAGTTTGGCTTGAATAGACTTGTAGGTAAGATCATCAACTTGACTTTCGCGGATCTCACGGAGAAACACAGGTTCGGCAGTCATAGCACCAACATAATCAAATCCACGTTCCACGAATTCCAACTTCAACTTCCGAAACTCAATACAAAGATCAACGGGTAAAACCGACAAAGCATTCAAGGAATGAGAAGATTTCCTACTAAGAGCAGCGGCAACAACATTAGCCTTCCCTTCATGGTACAACAACTCAAAATCATAATCATTTACCAATTCCAACCTTCTTCTTTGTCTCATATTCAACTCTTTTTAAGTAAATATGTACTTCAAACTCTTGTGATCGATGAATATACAACAATGAACACCAATAAGATAGTGTCGCCACACTTTCAAAGCATGAACCACGACCACTACAAGATAACAACATTCAGGCGACTAATATTGGCGACTAGTTTCAGTCGCTAAAATGAATTTGGCGACTGAAATCACTCGCCAAGACCCAGTCGCAGTCATTAGTCGCCAAAAAAAATTCGGGCGACTACTTTCGGTCGCCAAATTGGTTCTGTTTCTCTTTTTAACAACGCCTTATCTCATAATGTGTGTTAGAGAAGTTAACTCGTGAAACTATTTCACAATACTTTTGGTGAAAATCAAAGTCAATACTTAGATATTTAAGTTACGATTTGATCGTAAGTCCTTGATCTAATACTCTTGGTGGTTAACTACTTCACATTGAAGCTCTTTGAACTTTTCAAAGAATTTCTCATAGCACCTCATTAAGTAGAATCAAATCTAATATCTACTTAAATCGTTGGTAAATAAAGTGAAATAGTCATAACCATCTCTGGTTGTGTTTGTTATTGGACCACGCATATTCTTATGTAATAGGGCCAAAACTCACTAGTTCGATTTCCTTTTCAACAAAAGGGGGACGAATCACCTTGCCTTGAATACAAGATTCGCACACACCATAAGATTCAAAATCAAATGGTTTAGATATAGTAGTCAATACTAGCCTCTTAATGTACTACACAATCCAGAATTAAGATTAGATTAGGGTCACCAATTTTGAGCCTTTTACAATCTATATGACAAGAAATTTCTAATTTAGGTCAAGAATATAGTTACCTTTGATTGGTATGGGATAACCATTGACCAAGTATAGGCATAAATAGATACAACGCTTGTTCCATTCACAAAAGTGAAACACTTGTGTCCTACACAAAAGTGGATACTATATTCTTTATTTAGAGGTGATGTACATAATAACGTTTATTAAAGTATACCTCTAAATCCAAAACTAGATTGATCACATTATAAGTTTTATATGTCTTTATAGAAATAAAACTACAATAGTTATATTCCCCTTGTAGGTCGACATTTAATCATGGTTGGTCGTCGAACGATTTATTACATGTATTGAATACATTGATGAAAACCATAATGGGTATCTAATACACAAAACTTGCATTTTAGCAAAATAAATGTCGATCATATAGATATTATGGGTGAAAATAGTACACCCAATTTCTTACTCTTTAGAAAACTTGGGGCAAACTCTTTTCTAGTGTCTTACACTGTAAAATAGAATTATCAAAAGTTGGGTTCGACACCTTGCTTGGGTTTTGACTTTACTATTCAAAATAGCCTAGCCTTTTTCCGTAGCCTTGTGCCAATATCGTGCCAACCTACTTTTGAACCTCGTCCTATTCTTAACAGTTAAGAATAAAACATCCTTCTTAGAGCTCCCACTCACTTTCATAAATCTCCTTTTAGACAAGTAGATTAGAATTAAAATGCAGATTACTCCTCATTTCATTCATGGTTTTACCTTCAAAAAGGATAAACCTTTCATAAAGTGACTACGGTATTTGGTTAAACATGATTTAAAATAAATCGAGAAACCTTGTCGTCCGAACTGATTTGGCCTCTTTTGAGGTAAGCGTCGATAAGGAGCATTATGACGACATACCAAAAATTAAAAATGTTTTCTTTGGAGCAAAAGGATTGATGTACCATTGTTATAAGAAGACGTCACAAAAATTCAAAACGTTTTTGACCAAGTGTGACTTATTTGTATACTCTTCATAAGAGACATTTGCAATGGTGAATATGAGGATCAAAAGATAAAATTCATTTTGTCTTTAGCTATGGTGGTTAAACGGAGATCGCAATCAAAATGCTACCGTATAAAATAATGGAAACTCCTTTCCACGATTGAAAGGATTTACAAGTTCGTAGAAGGAAAAATATTTGTCATTGCGCGAATAAATATAAACGGAAAATAAACATTCATTACTTGTATATAATTTACTTGTAAAACAATTTTAAACAAGTCAATCATATAATGACCCCTCACGAAATTATATAAGTGATTCCAAGACACATCTTTAGACAAAAATAGTCATCGTATGCTACCTTTATCTAAAAAATGGTAAGTCATTACTTGACTAATTCTACCCTTAGAACTCTTGGTTGACGGATTTCAACTAAATCCATCTCCTAGTCCCAAGATAACGCTTATCTCGTTGAGTCCAATCCAATTTGGCTTGTGATCGCATCACCCTACATACCCGAGATAAAAAGGGACCCACGAGCGTGGTAGCCCTAATGAACACGGGGTTCATAGGTGCTTCAATTGGTAAGGCTAAATCTCAATTTGTTTTTTTAAGTTATGTGAGAGGTCTTGTCAATTTAGTTATTAATTCCCTATAAGCGAACTAAGTCGGTGAATTTTGAATAACTTTGAATTGACAATCGAGAAATAAAAATGCATGTTGTCGATTTTGGCATGAACGGAAAACATAAAGCAAGCAAATAATAAATCCTAGTATGGCCACCTAGCTAATCTAATTAACTAGAAGATTACAAAATCGGAAACCAACTCCTTGGCCCCTTACCTCTTCATTGAACATACTTAAAAAAAAAAGCATAAAAGAAAAGATAAGACGAAAACATCCTTACATTGGGAATTTTCGGTTCAATATGGGCACAATAAGAACTCCTTCTTATTGTTCTTGAGCATGAAATTAATAGATGGTCCTACATAAAACAACCTCCAAAGTAGAAGGTCTCCTTCTAGTTGCACCCAAGATTAAACCCTATATAATCTTACCTTATTATTAACTAGATAATAAGTAAGACAAAATACTACTAATATTAATGTATTACTACACTAGTAATATGTAGAGAATATTAGTGTATAAGAGAGTTTAGAGAGAAGTTGAGTTTAGAAAGAGAAGTAAAAATTAGCAAAATGAAGTAAGTGTAAAAATGAACAACTATTGTTCATTATATGGCACCTATGGCCGGACCACCCAAGTCCAAATAGCCTCTTATTTTGTTTAATTTTATTCACATGCAATAAGGTGGAGTGTAGGAAATGTTAGTATGATTAAAGCATGTAGGTAATGTCACCATCAAAAAGGAGAATTGTGTAAGAAGAAAAGAACAAATTCATTTCTTCCTACACATGCCATAACCGGCCACATGTGGCTTATTATGGTCTGTTTTGATTTTTGATATTTGTCCCACAAATGCTTAATTAGCTTGTATAATTAAGTGTTAATTTGATCATATAACAATTATATGACACAAATAAATAAATAATATGTACTTAACTTTTAAGTAGTATTTTACAATTATATCAATATATAATGGGTCCCACAATGCTTAGTTAATTTATTTTACAACACCTTGTAAATATAATTAACTAATTACCTCTACCTCAAAATATATGCATAACCTCAACTAATTTAATGAATTAACGATTAATCATTAAATTAAATCTTATTTAATCGTATTAAAATAAGACGTAAAATTTATTCAGTCAGTTATCGTATACTTGACTAATAAACTTAAGTGGAATGAGTTCGCAACTCAATTTCCAATAAATAACTCTCGTAACTAAACGTACATATCAATTATATGTAATGCTCTAATTAAACTGTATCGTATACAAATAATTAGTATTCTATTTGGGTCTCATCCTATAGGTGTGACCTAAAGGGATCAGTTGATTACCGCCGTCATACGACAATAACGTCAAACTCTAGTCAGCCAAGCGTTACCGATTTACGTTAATCAACTGACGTGGAGTATCAAATATACTAATCATGCCACGTATATTCCAAATGAGATTTATTATATAAATGCACTATTGTGGAGTGACACTTGGTCGCAACACTAGGCCTCACAAAGCGGCCCTTTTGCTAATCCCCGACTCAAAGCTCTGCTAGGAGCCATAGAATCCAAATGGATTCTATGTAACGAAAATCATATGGGAACTTGTTTTTTACCTAAGGAGGTGTAAGACCTCTTCAGTGTAAAGTGGAGGATTTCTAAGATCAAAAGGGGCCATAGAGAAACATAATGATGTTTACAAAGCTTATTGGTGGCAAAGTTTCATCCACCAGTCTGGGTCGTCACTATGACGAAACCTTCGCCCCAGTCGCCATGCTTCGATCCATAAGGATTATCTTAGCGGTTGCCGCATTTCATAATTATGCGATTTGGCAAATGGATGTCAAAACCGCCTTTTTGAATGGGATTCTAGAAGAGGAAGTGTACATGAAACAACCTGAAGGTTTTGTGGATCCATTAAACCCTAAGAAGGTATGCAAACTTAAGAGATCCATCTACGGTCTTAAACAAGCATCAAGGAGTTGGAATCATCATTTCGATCATGTAATTAAACAAAATGGTTTCACTCGAAGTGTCGAGGAACCATGTTTATACATGAAGTTTAGTGGGAGTAAAGTAACTTTTTCTAGTCTTGTATGTAGATGACATACTACTCATTGGGAATTATATTCCAATGCTCACTTCTGTGAAGGAGTGGTTAGGGATTCATTTCCAAATGAAATACTTAGGAAAGGCCCAGCGCATCTTAGGTATCCGGATCTATAGGGATAGATCTAAAAGGATACTAGCATTCAATCAAGAAACTTATATTGATAAAATTCTTGATCGGTTTCAACATGAAAGACTCTAAGAGAGGCTTTGTTCTCATGGGAAGTGGGATCACTTTGAGCAAGTCAGAGTGCCCTATAAAACCCGAGGAGATTGAACGCATGAAATTGATCCCTTACGCATCTGCTGTTGGATCAATCATGTATGCTATGATGTGAACTCGTCACGATGTTGCATATGCTTTGAGCATGACAAGTCATTACCAAGAAAATCCAGGTGAGAGTCACTTGATAGCCGTAAAGAACATCCTTAAGTACTTGAGAAGGACCAAGGATTCGTTCTTAGTGTTTGGAGGCGAGACTGAGTTACGTGTAAAGGGTTACACAGATGCCAGTTTCCAAACAGATAGGATGATATGAAATCCCAATCCGGCTATGTTTATATGATGAATGGAGGAGCTGTTTGCTGGAAGAGTTTCAAGCAAGGCGTTACAGCGGATTCTACAACAGAAGCAGAGTACCTTGCAGCGTCTGAAGCTGCAAAGGAAGCTGTGTGGATTCGGCAATTTTTGGAAGGACTAACTAGTAGTCCCTACTGCCAAAGATCCTATCACAATTTATTGTGATAACAGTGGGGCTATTTTTCAAGCAAAAGAGCCCAAGTCTAGTAACAAGTCTAGACATGTACTTAGAAAATATCATGTAATTAGAGATTACGTGGACAGAAAGGAAATTGACATTTGTAAGGTTGGGACAGATGACAACATTGATGATCCTTTAACCAAGCCTTTATCAAAGGCCAAGCATGATGGTCATGTCGTCACAATGGGATTGAGACGTGTACCAGAATTTCTTTAGATTATGTAATATTTAATAATTGAATGTTGTATTAATTATTTCATATATGATAATTGCATTCATTGTTCGAGTTTTATTATAAACTATTTTATTTAGTTTTACTAAATTTAATACTTTGTTTATCCGAATAGATTGTAAGACAATGTTGGACCCTATTCAAGTGAAAAGGACGAACTTAGTATTTTGTCCCTAGTCACTCAATGAGGTGACGTCTCGAAGTGACTAGATTGTAAGTCGATCGATTGTTGGTTCAGCACCATGGGGTCACGGAGATGATTGGTCGTTTACATAGACAGACTGTATGACACTCTGTCGGACAGTGACCTTTGTAGAGACCCTTAAATCAATTAATTAATGCATGGTCGTGGCAGGGTCTTCTATCTTATTCCTACTAGTCGATTCTTTTGACTAGCGACTGTCTACTTGAGTCGGTGGAGTTTCCGGTGGTTTTGGTTGATGTTCTAGGTCGTGCCGTAAAAGGAGGCTGATGGACATCTTATGGATCATGGTGATCTGCATCATACAGAGTTGATGAATCAACAAGAATTGTCTGATCCACTCACGTTGGGTACAAACATCTTTAGGCTACTCGAGGAGTAGTTAGTGTAAATGCGTGGCCACGCTCGGAAAGAGATCTATGGTAGATTTTCCGGTCAGACAGTTACTCTCCCTATCGAGAAAACCACTCTAGATATAATCAATCGCAAGTGCGACCTGAAAGACACCTTGCATTGAGTGGGAGATGTGATAAATAGACAAGAGAATTGTTGACGCACACTTGTGTTAGACAAGTGGAGATTGTTGGAGTAGGTGTCCTCCACAATAGTGCGCCACATAATAAATCTCATTAAGGAATATAATTGGGATATTTATTGACTATATATATATGATTCGTCAGTTGATTAACGTAAATCAATAACGGTTGGCTGACTAGAGTTTGACGTTATTGTCGTATGACGGCGGTGATCAATTGATCCCTTTCGGTCACACCTATAGGATGAAATCCAAATAATAACTAATTATTTGTATATGATACAGTTGATTAGTCCATTACATATATTTGATATGTACGAGAGTTAATTGTTAGAAATTGAGTTAAGAACTCAAATTCGATTAAGTTTATTTTTCAATTATGCTATAACTGACTAATAAATTTATATCTTATTATAATATGACTAAATAAGATCTAACTTAGTAATTAGTCGTTAAATTACCAAATTAGTTGGGTTTTGAGATAGAGGTAATAAGTTAATCATATTTACAAGGAGTTGTAAAATAAATTAACTAAGTATTCTGGGACCCATTATTTATTGATATAATGGTAAAATATTACTTAAAATGTTAAGTACATATTATTTATTTATTTGTGTCATATAATTGTTATATGATCAAATTAACACTTAATTATACAAGATAATTAAGCATATGATTAATAAGTATTTGTGGGACAAATATCAAAAATCAAAATGGACCATAATAAGCCACATGTGGCCGGTTATGGCATGTGTAGGAAGAAATGATTTTGTTCTTCTCTCCTTACACAATTCTCCTTTTTGATGGTGACATTACCTACATGCTTTAATCATACTAACATTTCCTACACTCCACCTTATTGCATGTGAATAAAATTAAACAAAATAAGAGGCCATTTGGACTTGGGTGGTCCGGTTATAGGTGCCATATAATGAACAATAGTTGTTCATTTTTAAACTTACTTCATTTTGTTAATTTTCACTTCTCTTTCTAAACTCAGCTTATCTCTAAACTCTCTTATACACTAATATTCTAAACTCAATTTGTGTTTTATAAGATAAATCACAAAGTCATTTTCATGTCAATATATTCTGGTCCTAATATAATTTTAAGTCATTTTGATGATTTATGGAAATTTATATTGCTCAAATATGATTTTTAATGTTTTTATTACATTCTAATGAGTAAAATGATGTTTAAAATGCTAATAATAATTACACATATCTTCTGACCTTGAAATTTTTACATAACATCACACATATATTTTAATTACTGTATGTAACATTTTATGGAAAGTGGACTTATTTCTCATGATTTATGATTTTCATATGATAAAATGGAATAACAAAAGGTTAGATTGTTAAAAACAATTGCGCTTCGAATCTGACCATGAAATTATAGTATGTTGTCACATGCATGTTTTTCTTACTGACTGGAAAATTTGAGATGAATGTGATTTGTCTAGCATTATTTATGAATTTTTAATGTAAAAATGGCATAAATAGTAACTAATTTAGCAAATATAGCTAAAATAAATTTTATGTCATGAGAAAATTATTAATGGTTTCATAAATGTCCCACATTTCAGTGCTAAAGTTGAAAATTTAATTAGATTATTTTTCACATGCTTTATGTATTTTATTTGATAAAACAGATAAAGCGCAACCGTTTTTCTCAAAATCAATTCGCAATTTTTAACTTTGATTTTTGACATTATGAGCGTCATGGAAATTAAATTTGAAGTTACTGTAATTAAATTTGGATTTACTTAATTAAAATATGATTTTAAAGTCTAATTTTGAGCAATTATATAACAACAAGTTGAATTATTGTCAAAAATTGAGTGATGACTAAATTTTGAGTCCTAAACCAGTTGGATAATTAACTTGGACTTAAATATGATTAAAGTATTATTTGGTGATTTTAAAATGTTATTATCACGAATTTCCATAAAACCGGGTTGTATACGATTTAAACCTTAAAATAGGGTGATTTGGCATTTAAAATTGAGCATGTTTTATACATATTGTAATGCTGCATTTTTACTTATGAATGTCATATTTTCATTTATGAATGTCATATTTTAATTATGAAATTTTGAATTATGTACATTTAATCCTTGTATGGCCTTAGTTTTAATCGATATTGCCCGAAATGTATGGGAATATTGATTCGGTTATATTTAATGTGATCTCGTATCACTTTTATAGTAATATTTTATTTTTACAATTGTATAATAGAAAAGCTTTGTAATTTTATTATATTTTGTAATTATTTTATTACGGAGTTTCCGAAAGACGGTGCCATTCGGAAAGGCGTTCCGAGAGAGACAGTGACCTTGGGAGGCGAGCTTATGAAGTTCAAGGGATCAAAGGAGTTGGTTTCCGAATTGGTAATATATATTATAAGATTTTCTATTGTAGGAAAGGCCATACTAGAAAATTTTATTTTTGCTTGCATTTTATTTAATATGTTTGCATGCATTGCCAAATCACCATAACATGACATGTATATTTCATCGAGTCATCGACCGTGTGAATTAAAATTATCAATAATTCATTGATTCAGTTCACTTAAACGAGATAGATAATAAATTGACGTGACCTCTCATAATAAATAATTAAGATCAAGCCTTACTAATTAGTAGAACCCATGAATCCCAATTTCGCAAGGAAGTACGCTCGGCTCACCGGGGTGCTAAACTTGTTACGTTTGGTAAGTGGGGTAATGAATGTTATTACTTCGAAATTTGGATTGAGCTCAACGGAAGTATTCTCGACCGTAGCCGCATGTGTTCCGGGCTAAAGATAAATATTAATATAATATTATCGACCGAGAGTTCTAAAGTAGAATCGATTAAAGAGTTAATCGACCGAATTGTGTTAATGACGGATGAATGGGCTCACCGTGCCCAAGTTGATATGAATTTGGATCTCGGAATCATTTATAATAGTTGGGCAGATGTCAGTATTTAAATGTTAAAACTTGTTTAAAATATTTACAAGTATTTAAAATGATAAATGTTGACATTTCCATTAAGTCTAAAATTTGTAGTTAACTTTGTACAATCGCAATGGCTAGTTCTTCCAACACGGCAACCACTAACGCTCCAACTCTCACCAATGTCTCATGGATTCGATCCTTCATGGAACGATGTAAGCTAGAAAAGAATGGTGCTAATTTTGCCGATTGGGATGCGCAACTCTGTTTGGCCGCGGAAGGAGACGACATGCTTCGTTACCTTACGAAGGCCTCTCCGACCGCACCAATTGAAAGGTCCACCGCCGGCATAAGGCGAGCCTATTAGGCTTACCATAAAGAGTCCGCCGCGATCAAAAACGTTTTGATCTTGTCGATGGAGGCCGATCTCCAAAGGAGTGCCATATAGATGAGCATGGCCTATGAGATCAACACGAAGCTTGTGACCATGTTTTCACAAGCTCCTAGGATCATACAATATGTGATGGCTTCTGCGTTTTTCGACATGAATCTTACAGAGGGCCAAAAGGTTAGCCCCCCCGTACTCAAATTGATTGAGCATGTCGAGACTCTCAAATTGCAAGGGGTTGACATTCCCGAACAACTCCTTATTGATCGAGTACTACTTTCCTTGGGCAAGATCAAAGCATATGTAGAGTTTAGGGTAAACTACAATATGCAAAACATGAAAATCTCTCTCCATGAATTGCACAAAATGTTTGTGCAAGCCGAGAAAGATATGAGCCTAAATGTTAGCTGAAAGGTTTCTAAAACCCATTATTAGACATTTCTAAAAACATATAATAATTAGTTGTGGATATTCGAAGGGATTAGTGCGATAGGAATTGTTAGTTCTACGACCTTTGTAACTGGGGTCAAATGGGCATCTTTTGGGTCATGGTGAGTTGTGGCTATTCAAACAGATTAGTTGGAATTGTTCACCCCTTGTCAGGGTTGTTTTAAAATCTCAAGGCCACTCGAGGAGTAGTAAGCTGAAAATGCGTAGGCACGCTCGGAAGGTATCTATAGTAGATAATTCTCGTAAGACAGTTACTCTCCAGATCGGGGAAACCACTCTTGATATGATCGAACGCAAGTACGACCTGCAAGACACCTTGCGTTGAGTGGAAGATAGTAATACGACAAGATAATTAGTGACGCACACTTGTCTCGGACAAGTGGGAGATTGTTGGAGTAAGTGTCCTCAACAATAGTGCGCTCACTTAATTAAATCTCAATAATAAGAATACAAAGGATTGATAAATATTATAGTCAAGTGGTCTACATTAAATGGTAACGATTGACTTACTAGAGTTTTACATTACTGTCATATGACGGTGGTGATAAGTTGATGCCTTAATGTCACACCTATAAGACCATTCCCTTAATTGAAAAGTTAATTAATTGTATATCGATACAAATTAATTAAATCCTTAAATTGAACAAATTTTATTTGTGAGTGAGAATTTAATGTCTTATTGTAAGGTGATTAAATAAGACTCAATTTGGTAATTAAAATGTTATGTTACTAAAATTGGTCATTGTTTATGAAACAATCTGAGATAATAAAGATTAGTTAATTATAATTACAAAAGATTGTAAAGTATATGTAACACCCCGACTTAAACCCTAGGTCGGGAGCGGTCACTTGCGGTAGCTCCCCGGGCTCTGTACATGGCCCACAGATCAACACGGGTCCTTTCCAGCGCATTTTGTCCTCACTCATGCGAATCCCGGAAACATTCCCTGGAGGTCACCCATCCTAACCCTACTCTCTGTCAAGCACGCTTAACTTTTGCGTTCTTTTGTATGGATGACCAGAAAAGAAAGTGCACTTTGTTGATATGAGTAGTACTTTCAATCCCTTTACACACTAGTCATTTAAGCTTATTCATGGATCTCTACAACTAACGTGGGGTGTCACAATCACCCCCACTTGAAGAACGCAACGTCCTTGTTGCGCCTGGGAGCATAACCGCTAACCCAGAAGCCTCCCTCTAGATCTGGAGCGGTCACTCGCGGTAGCTCCCTGGGCTGTGTACATGGCCCACAGATCAACACGGGTCCTTTCCAGCGCATTTTGTCCTCACTCATGCGAATCCCGGAAACCTTCCCGGGAGATCACTCATCGTAAGACTACTCTCTGTCAAGCACGCTTAACTTTTGAGTTTTTTTGTATGGATGACCAAAAAAGAAAGTGCACTTTGTTGATATGAGTGGTACTTTCAATCCCTTTACGCACTAGTCATTTAAGCTTATTCATGGATCTCTACAACTAACGTGGGGTGTCACAATAACCCTCACTTGAAGAACGCAACGTCCTTGTTGCGCCTGGGAGCATAACCGCTAACCCAGAATCCTCCCTCGCTAGGTGGGTGATCACCATAGAGCGTATAACAACTGCTTCCATCACCACATGGTCATAGGGTTGCTCTGATACCACTTATAACACCCCGACCCAAACCCTAGGTCGGGAGCGGTCACTCGTGCTAGCTTCCCGGGCTGTGTACATGGCCCACAGATCAACACGGGTCCTTTCTAGCGCATTTTGTCCTCATTCATGTGCATCCCGCAAAACCTTCTCAGGAGGTCACCCATCCTAACACTACTCTCTGTCAAGCACGCTTAACTTTTGAAATCTTTTGTATGGATGACCAGAAAAGAAAGTGCACTTTGTTGATATGAGTAGTACTTTCTTTCCCTTTAAGCACTAGTCATTAAAGCTTATTCATCGATCTCTTCAACTAACGTGGGGTGTCACATTATATTAACTAGACTTTATATGACCCATTTTATACACATGCAATTAAGAATTACAAGTCAATTTATTGAATGTAATTTATGTGATATGAAATGATATTTAAATTGTTAAATATGCATTAAAATATCTAATGACATGTTACATGCTACATGACATATAAAATTACAAATGACAAATTGAATAAGATAAATTGGAGTCCATATTAGTCTAGGGTGCCGGTTTTATGTGGGTAGTTTAGGGTTGTAATTAGTTTATGGGTTTTTATTAAAAAACACCATAATTACACCTAATTAGACTACCATACCCTATTATTTTGATAAGACAAAAAGGTGAGCATACTTGGCTCTTCCCTAGGGCAAAAATCCGGCCACCCCACACCTACATGAGAAGTTGTTCTCATTTTTACTATAAGTTATGTTTTATGCTTATCTGCAAAAAAAACTTACTACAACATCTTTTCATAAAATGATTTTATGAAATCCTTTGTTTGAAAAATATGATATCACATTCATATTACTATAGTAGTAATAAAATTAGTTTTAGATTTATGATTTAAGGTCTCTAATAACATTGTCTGGTGAACAATATTATTAGAATCAAGGGTTTGTCTTGGGTGCAATTAAGAGGAGTGTTTCTACATTAGAAACTTGGAGTTCATCCCTCATCTTTAAGCTCAAGAACAAGAGTAGGAAGGAGTCCTATCTTGTGCCCAAATCGTCTAAGTAAGGAAAAAGTTTCTTATTATCTTTTTACTTTTATGTTAGGCATGCATAAGATCCAATAGTTTAATAAGTAAACTAATTATTATATATTATTAGATATGTCCAATAATAGGTTTAAGAAACCTACAAGCGGTATCAAGAGCTTTGATTGTTGCATGCATAATCGATTTATAGTTTTTTCTAGTTAATGTAACTTAAAGAAAACTAGTAATTTGTTTTTATAAGATAAAATCACAAAGCCATTTGCATGTCTATATATTCTGGTCCTATTATGATTTTAGGTCATTTTTATGATTTATGGAAATTTATATTGCTCAAATATGATTTTTAGTGTTTTTATTTCATTTTAATGAGTAAAATGATGTTTAAAGTGCTAAAAATCGTTAGACGTATCTTCTGACCTTGAAATGTTTACACAACATCACACATGTATTTTACTTACTGTATGTAACACTTCGTGTGAAGTGGACTTATTTCTCCTGATTTATGATTTTTATATGATAAAATGGAATATATAAAGGTCAAATGGTTAAAAGTATTTCCGCTTTGAATATAAGTATGAAATTTTAGTATTTTGTCACATGCATGGTTTCCTTACAGACTGGAAAATATGAGACGAATGTGATTTGTCTACCATGATTTACAAATTTTTAATATAAAAACGGCATAAATATCTCGAAAGGAAATTTCTTGTCATGAGAAAATTGTTACTGGTTGCATAAATGTCCTACTTTTATATCTAAATTTGAAAAACTAATTAAATTAAATTTCACATTCTTTATGTATTTTATTTGATAAAACCGATATAGCGCAACCGAATTTTCTCGAAATAAATTCAAATTTTTTAACCTTAATGTTTATCATTATGAGTGTCATGGAAATGTTCCCGAATGTTCAAAAATTTAAAATTCAAAATTTTAAATTATAGTAATTAAATTTGGATGTATTTGATTAAAATATGATTTTAAAGTCTAATTATGAGCAATTATACAACAAGAAGTTGAATTATTGTCAAAAATTGAGTAATGACTAATTTTTGAGTCCTAAATCAGATAGGATAATTAACTTGGACTTAAATATGATTTAATTATTGTTTGGTGATTTTAAAATGTTATAATCACGCATTTCCGTAAAATTGGGTTATATACGATACAAACCTTTAATAGGGCTATTTGGCATTTAAAATGAGCATGTTTTATACATATTATATAATGCTGCATTTTTATTTATGAATGTCATATTTTATTTATGTAATTTTGAATTATGTAGTTTAATCCTTGTATGGCCTTAGTTTTAATCGATATTGCTCGAAATGTAAGGGAATACTGATTCGGTTATAATTTAATGTGATCTCGTATCACTTTTATTGTAATATTTTATTTTTACAAATGTATAATAGAAAATTTATGTATTTTTATTATATTTTGTAATTATTTTATTACGGAATTTCCCAAAGACGCTGCCATTCGGAAAGGCGTTCCGAGAGAGACGGTGACCTTGGGAGGCGTGCTTATGAAGTTAAAGGGACCAAAGAAGTTGGTTTCTGAATTTGTAATAGATTATATGTTTTTCTATTCTAGGAAAGGTCATACTAGGAATTTTATATTTATGCTTGCATTTTTGTTTAATATGTTAGCTTACATTGCCAAATCGCCATAACATGACATCCCTATTTCATCGAGTCATTGACCGTATCAATTAAAATTACCGATAATTCATCGATTTAGTTCACAGAAACGAGATAGATAATAAATTGACATGACCTCTCATAATAAATAATTGAGATTAAGCCTTACCAAATAGTAGAACCCATGAATCCCAATTTCGCAAGGACGTAGGCTCGGCTCACCGAGGTACTAAACTTGTTACATTGGATAAGTGGGGTTGTGACAATCCTCGCGAATGCGGAAATAAAACATACAAGCATGTGATTTAATAAGCGGAAATACGGTATTTAAAAAAACCTTTATACATGCAAGATAAGTATACGAGGAGTGTCAAATTACAAACCGAATACAAAATACTATAAGATAAGAGACGTAGTCTCTCAAAAGGTTAACAATATCAAAGTGTTTAGCAATCAAGCTAAAATCGTCTAGAGGTGAAACTTCCAGGGACAACGCCCGCTAGCTGACACCCGAACCCAAAATAGCATAAGCAAAAAGCCATCCAAATCAAGCAACCTGATCATCCATGAAAAACATGAACGCCACAGTCAGTGGGGAGTAACTCCGGGTTCTCCCAGCCATATCACATTAAACGTACATAAACGAAAATACAAAAGCAGAAGCATGCATATATAGATATACATGTGAAATACGATAAGGATAGATAGGCAATTCAATATATAATAATAAGAGCATATGAAGTACAAGTCCGAATCCATCATATTATACAAAGACTCGGGGAAGACACTCTTAGGCAACCGAATACGCTCACTAGGGCTTGCATCTCACCGTTAGCGGTATAAGTTTGATAAGATTGAGACTCGACAAACAAACCATGCCAAGTCATTCAATGATCCATCATATAATCATTCATCCAAACATAACGACACAATGACGACATCTCTCACGGTAAATGAAACGCACTAGCACCGTGTACATGGCAAGTATGATTAAAAGGCATCCACGGGATAAGACGTTTCCCTGAACGCATACACGATCACATTTCGTATATGTAGACTAATTTCCTTCGGTAGGACGACGATAATAATACGGTCCTAGTCTAAATCTGGCCAGAATCCCGGAATCGCATTTTCCAGTTCGACATGCGATAAACATTTCGCATCCAAGACTCGGTCAATCAAATGACGCCGAGTACCCCAAATTCGGTAGAAAATTCACGAAAGAGGCGGAAAAGAGCTCAAGCCACATAACAAGCGGTACGCTACATGCAAATAACACCACCTCGCAAGTACACAACATTTGACGGCCGGGTCGATCAACGCAAAGCGTTCGCCTCCCAACAACGTCGTCGTATGCCCACTAACACATGCAATTAAGCAGTAGGATACCTCCCGTTCCGACATTCCAGCCTTACGAACGTGGAGGTAGCCAAGGGAATGAGAGTACAAAGCACATAACAAAATAGTGCTCAAACCGTAACATTTGTAAAAACCGACTCAAAGTGGGACATATCAAAAACCGTCACAAAACATGTGATACAAGCGAATGAAATATCATATATTCAAAACATTAATATTATAAGTCACTACGTAAAATTATACGATAAACGAACCATGCGAACTATTATAAATTACGAGTTTTAGAAATTGTAAGAATAAAACACAGCCGTGTTGCCGGCCGGTCAGTGGACCGGCGGCCAGTACCCCGGCTCGCGCATCAAGCAAAATTCAAAAATCACAAAGAAAGTACAGTGTGTTCTAGGCCGCTCTGGAGGCCGCCGGCCGGGCACCCGACCAGGACCATCACTACCCACAAAAATCCAATTTTCCTACTGATGTGTTCCCAGCCGGTGGGCAGACTGACGGCCGGTCACCTGTCTGGGAACCCCAGTTCACCCGAGAACAACATACACATGTTCTGTCATTTCAATTTCTCATAATTCACTTCTATCAATTATCAACAATCAATAATCATCATCAACAATCATCAACTAACAACAATCATTATCAATAACACAGTTCCTAAGCTTTCTAATCGTATTCTAAATACGAATTCTATCATAGAAATCATGTAAAACACGTAAATGATATCGAGTAACCCTTCACCGTTACCTTTATGCGTCTTCAATCGATTTCTAAGCCTTCCTAGTCTCCACCTACAATTAGATAATAAAAGATGAATATAATTCACCTTTGAGAAAGACGGATAAATTGAAAAGCGAGAAAGACGTTAATTTTATTACCAAAACGGATAGAGGAAGATAAGAGGGGAAGAATAAGACGAACTTACGTGAATTTGAGCGAGGAACGAAAGAGTTATGTCGATTATAAGACGGATCAAAAATGGAGGTTAAGCTTTTGGTTGATTTCTTAGTGATGAAGTAAGAGTTGAGTTGTGTGGAATGAATTAGGTTAAGAGGGAGTATGAGATGTGTAAGTGGAAAAGTCAAGAAAAAGTCAAAGACGACTTAAGACGGAATTCACTTGAAATCTCGCGTAAAATCCAAATACGAACTCGGAAATTCTAAATTCGACACGGAAAATTTAATTCTAAACTAAAACTAAATTTCGCTGAAAAGTATCCGTAAAATATTTTTACTATATAAAAATAGGGTATATTTGCGGGTGTTACAATCACCCCACCTTTTAAAAAGTTTCGTCCTCGAAACTTGAGAGTAGAAAATAAAAGTTTCAAGGACAAGATTCGGTTTTCAAAATTAATACGAAAACTTTTATAAGGGAAACATTTATGAAACGAGGTTCATCTCGAAAAGGGTTTAAGGAAATTTTCACAAGTGCGAAACTTTATTTACGGATCGCAGGAGTGCCCGTCGCGAACGAGTACTCTAGTTATCCAAATCAAAGCAATGTCGAAATAGTGAAATCGAAAATCAAAACAAGCGTTAGTAAGTGCAGGACTAGTCACTAGACGTCTCCAATAATAAGTCCAAAAATCCAACCAAACGCAAAATCCAAACATAAAATCAAAAGAAATCCATTTTCTCCAAAAAGAGGGTACACAATCCATCTTTAGACTTCTTTGAAAAGTTAAATTAGAAATACAATATGGAAATTTGAAGATTTTCTCAAAGATAAAATCAAAATAACAAGACATTACACGCACATAGAGCGACTCGCACATCTCACACACAACTCAGGGTAACAAAATAGATACAAAACACGCAAAAACGAAACAAATTGAACTATTAGGGATAGGAAGAATCACGATGAAGTCGGCAGGAAGATCTACAAGAATTCGACATCACTAACTCTTCTAATAAACTAGTCTTCAGGAGAATGTAATTTACCTCAATTACACCTTAATCATTCTAAATCGCTAAACTTTAAAAACATTATTTACAACAATCCCAAATCAAGCATCAAACATAATTATCTAAGATCCAACTAGCCTCATCCAAGGTCTCACGACAAGGGAAGATCCACAATCCATTATCGGTTATAATGATTCTTTAATACGCCATAATATCCTTAATTTGATCACTACTAAGCTCGAAGCCTCAAATACAAATAGTCACATTAGCAAATTATGGTGGTTACTAATTCTCAAGATAAATGGGTTCACCATTCTAACACTATAATCCATAATAAATGAGCACTAACTATCCAAAGCTTGCAACGAACATTTCTCCATCTCAAACTATGATTGCTTAAATATAAAAGAGAATTACTAATTCTAAACCACAAAGACCAATCACTTGGCAATCAGACAAACATTCGAATCATCTAGATCAACTAAAACTCAAAATGAATCAATTTTCATTTATGACAATACTCCTCAAACCTTGGTTACCAGCTCAATTTCCCTAAAGCGAAGTCTCTTTTAGAATCCATCAATTAGAGACATCAAATTCCCAAATGATATCCCAAGCAACCGTTATAATACCCAACATCAACAAACTATTTTCATGATCAACTCAATTCTCAAAATGGCACTACAATATCAAGCTCCAAATCTAAAACCACTAAGAGAGGATACATTATCACTATTAGGATTCATCCTAGAGCTTAAGTCCTATTACCCATGATGAAATACAATATGAAATTTGTTCAATTCAAGGACACATATTCTAACCTAAGAATTCCAAAATACATTACACTTATTCTTTGAGCTTTACAAATGGAATACCCAATCCACTAGAGAAAAGATGAAGGACCAACGAGATAGAAAACGATACGGAATCTCAAGGAGAACACGAGAATAAATAAGGCACGAGATTACAAGAGAGAAACGCTGAAAAATAACGAGGTCAAAAAAGAGACAAAGCAGATAGTAGAGGTATGAATATATCCGTGTAAGAAATAAGATACGAGCATGTGATTTCTTAAAGATCAATCTTGACAAAAACATTCAAGAATGGAAATGAAAAGGAATGATGGCACGTGTAAAGGTGGTTTAATCCACAAAATTTCTCCTTTCAGACTTAGGGTGATAGTAAAGCAACTCATCCCAAACAAAGGTCTCTTACAAGGGACCATCGTACCACAATCCTCAAAGTAAGGTACACCTAGATTTAACAAATCGATTACAACCCAATTCATCCGCCCTTTCATATAACACGGATTCCCAATTGCGGAATTTCAACTCAAGCATAATAACATTCTCTCAACTCCATAATTTGACACATTCCCAAAGGTTTCAAAAACCGAAGAACCAATAAGGAATTCTCCATACTAATCTCTTTTCAACTCCTACGGCCACAAGGTAGAACACTGAACAAAACGTCATTATCAACATCATATAGCCCACGAGTTCATTATTAACAAAGTACAACCTCAAGTCAAACATCATCATTAACGTCCCAAGGTATTTCCATCATAGCTCACATCATCGAATCTCACTCATATCTATAATCCTCAAGTAATATGGTTCAACTTACCGAAACCTTACTACTTCAAACGAGTCTCCGATACCATAAGATAAGATCATATCTTTAAATCCAAGAATTATTGCCAAATGCTTTTCCACCAAGCCTATACTCACAAACACACAATAGGAAACCACAAGACGTCACTTAATCTCAAAATGATTTTACACCTCAAGGTATCATCCAAATATTCTCACTTAAAACAACTAGCTCCAATTTAGATATGATCCTCAAGACACTCTAATACTACTAAACTCCTAAGTTCAAAAGATTAAATCACTAATGGGGTAAGAAGTCCTAGCCAACTCATTCAACCTTACACCATCAAATACCATGAACTATTCACACAAGAGTCATGGCAAGCATTAAGCATTAAAATCATCCGACTATAGGGTGAATTTAGATCTACACCATTTTCCTCAAAACACAAATTCATTCTAACAAACACTAATATTCCACAAAATTCAAAGTTCTTCCGACCAAGTATAATATACCACAAACAAATGGGTATGGCATCCACGAAAATATTACACGAGGAAGTTGAGGGTACTAATGGTAAGATGGAGGAATTATCAAGAGTAATTTCCAAGAGGCAAACAAGTTGGAAGAGAAAGAAACACCTAGATAGAAGGAAAAGAGCATGATACATTAAGGACGAGAGAAATCATCGATGAGGAAGAAATATACTTCGATTAGGCTTGTCAATCTTCAATCTTCGGTAAAGGATACTTCTTCTAGGTAACACATGATCCTCCTCAAAACGGTAGATACAAACAAACATAACATCACTCAACACAATCAACAAACAAGTTAGAACCTAACAAACATCAAGTACACCAAAGACTACCACCTTAGGTCCTTAAGTCTACCCATCTCTCATTTATTATTTCAAGGTCAAGTAGTTTAAGTTTAGGGTTCACGTGTGTGCGTCGGGAGCGATAAAGCTCTGATACCAACTGTGACAACCCTCGCGAATGCGGAAATAAAACATACAAGCATGTGATTTAATAAGCGGAAATACGGTATTTTAAAAACCTTTATACATGCAAGATAAGTATACGAGGAGTGTCAAATTACAAACCGAATACAAAATACTATAAGATAAGAGACGTAGTCTCTCAAAAGGTTAACAATATCAAAGTGTTTAGCAAACAAGCTAAAATCGTCTAGAGGTGAAACTTCCAGGGACAACGCCCGCTAGCTGACACCCGAACCCAAAATAGCATAAGCAAAAAGCCATCCAAATCAAGCAACCTGTTCATCCATGAAAAACATTAACGCCACAGTCAGTGGGGAGTAACTCCGGGTTCTCCCAGCCATATCACATTAAACGTACATAAACAGAAATACAAAAGTAGAAGCATGCATACATGTGAAATACGATAAGGATAGATAGGCAATTCAATATATAATAATAAGAGCATATGAAGTACAAGTTCGAATCCATCATGTTATACAAAGACTCGGGGAAGACACTCTTAGGCAACCGAATACGCTCACTAGGGCTTGCATCTCACCGTTAGCGGTATAAGTTTGATAAGATTGAGACTCGACAAACAAACCATGTCAAGTCATTCAATGATCCATCATATAATCATTCATCCAAACATAACGACACAATGACGACATCTCTCACGGTAAATGAAACACACTAGCACCGTGTACATGGCAAGTATTATTAAAAGGCATCCACGAGATAAGCAATTCCCTGAACGCATACACGATTCAATTCATTTCGTATATGTGGACTAATTTCCTTCGGTAGGACGACGATATAAATACCCGGTCCTAGTCTAAATCTGGCCAGAATCCCGGAATCGCATTTTCCAGTTCGACATGCGATAAACATTTCGCATCCAAGACTCGGTCAATCAAATGACGCCGAGTACCCCAAATTCGGTAGAATAATTCACGAAAGAGGCTGAAAAGAGCTCAAGCCTCATAACAAGCGGTACGCTACATGCAAATAACACCACCTCGCAAGTACACAACATTTGACGGCCGGGTCGATCAACGTAATGCGTTCGCCTCCCAACAACGTCGTCGTATGCCCACTAACACATGCAATTAAGCAGTAGGATACCTCCCCGTTCCGACATTCCAGCCTTACGAACGTGGAGGTAGCCAAGGGAATGAGAGTACAAAGCACATAACAAAATAGTGCTCAAACCGTATCATTTGTAAAAACCGACTCAAAGTGGGACATATCAAAAACCGTCACAAAACATGTGATACAAGCGAATGAAAGATCATATATTCAAAACATTAATATTATAAGTCACTACGTAAAATTATACGACAAACGAACCATGCGAGCTATTATAAATTACGAGTTTTAGAAATTGTAAGAATAAAACACAGCCGTGTTGCTGGCCGGTCAGTGGACCGGCGGCCGGTACCCTGGCTCGCGCATCAAGCAAAATTAAAAAATCACAAAGAAAGTACAGTGTGTTCCATGCCGGTCTGGAGGCCGGCGGCCGGGCACCTGGCCAAGACCATCACTACTCACAAAAATCCAATTTTCCTACTGATTTGTTCCCAGCCGGTGGGCAGACCGACGGCCGGTCACCCGGCTGGGAATCCCAGTTCACCCGAGAACAACATACACATGTTCTATCATTTCAGTTTCTCATAATTCACTTCTATCAATTATCAACAATTAATAATCATCATCAACAATCATCAACTAACAACAATCATTATCAAGAACACAATTCCTAAGCTTTCTAATCGTATTCTAAATACGAATTCTATCATAGAAGTCATGTAAAACACGTAAATGATATCGAGTAACCCTTCACCGTTACCTTTATGCGTCTTCAATCGATTTCTAAGCCTTCCTAGTCTCCACCTACAATTAGATAATACAATATGAATATAATTCACCTTTGAGAAAGACGGATAAATTGAAAAGCGAGAAAGACGGTAATTTTATTACCAAAACGGATAGAGGAAGATAAGAGGGGAAGAATAAGACGAACATACGTGAATTTGAGCGAGGAACGAAAGAGTTATGTCGATTATAAGACGGATCAAAAATGGAGGTTAAGCTTTTGGTTGATTTCTTAGTGATGAAGTAAGAGTTGAGTTGTGTGGAATGAATTAGGTTAAGAGGGAGTATGAGATGTGTAAGTGGAAAAGTCAAGAAAAAGTCAAAGACGACTTAAGACGGAATTCACTTGAAATCTCGCGTAAAATCCAAATACGAACTCGGAAATTCTAAATTTGACACGGAAAATTTAATTCTAAACTAAAACTAAATTTTGCTGAAAAGTATCCGTAAAATATTTTTACTATATAAAAATAGGGTACATTTGCGGGTGTTACAGGGGTAATAAAGGTTATTACTTCGAAATTTGGGTTGAGCTCAACGGAAGTATTCGCGACTGTAGCCGCATGTATTCTGAGGTTAAGATAAATATTAAAATAATATTATCGACTAAGAGTTCTAAAGTAGAATCGATTAAAGAGTTAATCCACCAAATTATGTTAATGAGGGATGAATCGGCTCACCGCGCCCAAGTTGATATGAATTTGGATCTCAAAATCATTTATAATAGTTGGGTAGATGTCACTATTTAAATATTAAAACTTGTTTAAAATATTTACAAGTATTTAAAAACGATAAATGTTGACATTTCCTTTATGTCTTAAAATTTGTAGTCCCAATTGTTTATTCGTAATGGAGAATGCTAATTCATCCACCACCACCAACGCTCTAACTCTCACAAACGTTTCTTGGCTTCGATCCTTCATGGATTGTTGTAAATTAGAAATGAACGGTGCTATATTTGACGATTGGTATGCGCAACTCTGCTTGGCCGCGGAAGGTGACGACAAGCTTCGTTACCTTACCGAAGCCTCTCCCGAAACACCTAATGAAATGTCAACCGCCGCCGCAAGGCGAGCCTATAAGGCTTACCACAAAGATTCCGCCGCAATAAAAAAAACGTTTTGATTTTCTCTATGGAGGCCGATCTCCAAAGGAGTGCCATAAAGATGAGCACCGCCTATGAGATCTATGCCAAGCTTGTGACCATGTTTTCACAAGCTCCATGGATCATAAAATATGAGACGACTTCCGCATTTTTCGACATGAACCTAAAAGAGGGCCAAAAGGTTATCCCTCATGTACTCAAATTGATTGAGCGTGTTGAGATTCTTAAATTGCAAGGGGTGACCATTCCCGAACAACTCGCTTTCGAGCGAGTTTTATATTCCTTGGGGAAAATCAACGCATATGTGAAGTTTAGGGTAAACTACAATATGCAAAACATGAAAACCTCTCTTCATGAATTGCACAAGATGCTTGTGCAAGACGAGAGAGACATGGGGTTCAATGTTAGCACCATCAAGGATATGCTCCATATTAACAATAAGAGCAAGGGGAAGTTCAAAAGGGATGTTAGTAAAGGGAAGAAGCCCTCAACCTTCAAAGGCAAGGGAAAGGCTATTGTGAATAGCTCTCCCAAACCACAAAAAGGAGCTTCGACAGAGGACAAATTCCATTACTTTAATGGCATAGGGCATTGGAAGAGGAATTGCTCTAAGTATCTTGGAGTTCTTAAAATTGGAAAGATTGTTCTTGTAGGTAAATATTTATCCCTATCTTTTATGATAAGATTTCAACTGTGGTATATAGATACAAGTTGTGATTCTTACGCTTTTTAATTGTAATTAGGCCATCCTAGCAACGATACAAGCAAGGACAACCAAGCCTAATAAGGCTCTTCAAGGGAAGTTAAGGTAGCCACCCATGATTGAAGACCTATGGAACTTTGGCCTCATTTTGAATTGTCTTAATTTTGGGATGTATTTTGAGACATTGGTTTTTAGAACTTTTATAATTTCCTTGTTTGACATGGAAATTTGTTTATTTCTATTTCAAGAACAAATGGTTGTAATTGAATATTAGTGACTTAGTTTTAAGCCCAAGTCACTCGGTTTGTGGAAACCTTTCGTTCTAAAAGTTGTCATTATACTCTACTTGCACCAATAACATAAATTGTATCAAATTGATCATATATTATTATGATGATTGGATCATTATTATAATAAGTTCAAAGCTAAGAATTCGATTCTCGCTTTGAAAGATCAATTCTTAAGTCAGAGTGAGTTATTAAAACTCAAAGTAGGGAATCTACCAAACCAATTGGCCACACCACTTTTAATTAATGTAAATGACATGAATATGAGTTATGATTAATGGCACAAACTGATCAATATTCAACGAGTTTTGGTTGGATTTTGAGAAGTTTTTTCGAGTTTTGTGTATTGGACTAATAAGAAACAAGTTCGTCTGTCGTGCTTTTACTCAGGCAGAGATGAGCTTAGGGAAGGACGCAGTGACCACTGCGCCTCTATGCCTCTATCAAATATTGCAGCTCTTGCTACGCCTGTTCCCCAGTAGGATTCAATTTCAATTTGAAAATTCGTTACAAGTTTGTTATTTGTGGGCCCAAATCTAGTGCGCCTTTTCTCCGACATCTTATTTCACAAACTTGGTTCTTTTTCAAAACCCGTGTTTTCCCAAGCCTCAAAACTGTCACATGACGTTATCATCTCAGCAAAGACCCACCTACCGGACATACAATCCGTGGGCCCGTTTTATTATCAGAATTTTTTTCGCCACAACCGAGCAGATTCCCTGGAATGATTCAATCCTGACAGAGTCTTTTGTATCTCCAATTTCTTTCAACACATGTTTCCCCAACAAGAGTTTGCCTGAGGTGAGACAGGCAGATACTCATATAAAACGGCTAGCAAGCCTCATTACGCACCCTCGTTTAAACGGCTACCGAGCCTCATGACGTAACCCCATTCAGTCGGCTAGCGAGCCTCACATCGCAACCTCATTTCAAATAAGAAGATGCCTCATGTATGATTCCTTTTTATGGCTGCCGAGCTTTTATACGTAGTCTAACGGACTTTAAACGACCCTCCCCGATGGTCGACAGACTCTAAAATGTTCCCGGCGACAGGTCCTTTGTTCATACCCCTTAAATTGCCCTGCGTCGCCAAAGTCGTTAGTTTGTAATCATCGATTGTCCTGATGGCTATAATTTGACTTTTGCCTTTTCCAAGTCTCAGTCAAAGTGGGGGCTCTGTAGATACCTTGTTTCTACATCTTCAGCCAACCACCAAGTGATGATTTGGCCGCATGTTTGATACGCGGAACGATTTATGACAATTCGTAAGTTTATTGTCAAGTGATATCTCAGACACATGTGTCTACCCCTTGGTCGTCATATACCTGCCGATACAGTCATTTTAACAGTCAATAGAGTTCATTTGGAGTCCGGGTCGAAAACCGCTTTATTTTCTATATGTTATTTTAAAACACTGAGTAGAAACGCGCGGAACATTCTGATTATTTTATTATATATTTCAAAATTCTATATTTTTAATAAAATTATATCATTTTATCATATAAAATGAAGGTGTAGATCAACCACAATTCCGTAATAGAAGTGTGGGAATCATCCTTCTTTAGCACGAAACCTCTAGGATAATGACGCAGCAAGTGTTGCGCCTATTCGAAGGATCGCAGTCCTGCTGCACCTCTTTCGCAACATGTTTCTTTCCAAAGTTTGAGTTGTTCTACGACTCTTTCACATTTTTCGACTATAAAAGGAGAGCCCCGTTCTCATTTGTAAGGCACGCGATTGTGTCGCCCCGTCTCGTCTCTTTTTGCAATTTAGACCTTGCTCTAAACTATTGAAATCCACGTGCTTGATCAATCGACCACGTAAGCTCAGATCCTTCTGAGTACCCGTCACGTTTTGCATTAACCGACCAATTTGACCAACTACACCTTAATCAATCAAGTTAATCAATCAACTTTAGTCCTTCAACAAGGGCACTTTCAACATACATTCGAGTCGAGCTGTCGCTAAAACGTAACTTTAGTTCATATCTCGTTTCTTCAACATGTAAGTCTGAGGGTGTTTAATCCCGTCTTTTAGTTTGTTGTTTTATTTTTATTAATCAATTTAATGTAAGGTGTATGTCAGAAATAAATCCAAAACCGATTTCAAAGTCAAAACCTTTTCATAAAACCTTTTTAGTATTGATCAGACGTCGAGAAGAAACGCAGAAGCATCTGCGCCTTATAGCAGGAACGCAGCACCTGCTGCGCCTCTTCCAGGGGCTTATTGCTCCTGCTCTTCTTCTTCTTCCTCTGGTTTCTACTTCTTTTGTTTTCCTCTTCTTATTTTATTCATTAATCGTATTTATCTTTCATAAATCGCCTTGTTCTTGGCTTAAATTCCTAATAATTCAATATTAACGGGTTTTAGTCTTTTAATCAAAGATAGGATTTTAGAGATTCGATTTGTTCATATCAAATCTCTAGATTCGTTATTGATAAATTATTAGTCTTGTAATTTAATTAATTAAATAACTTTCACTCGTGTTTTAGATCGACAGTTAATCGCAAATACCAATGAACATTAGCTGATTGCGATTATGGCTTCACAACCAGAACCCATCTCAAGAACAGACGCAACAGGTGTTGCACCTCTTCTAAAGGACACACCTGATGCTGCGCCTGTTCTGGGCTGGTTTCTGTCTCTGAACTTCCTTTATCGTTTCGACGTAGCTTAATTATGTAATTAATCGACTATTAACTATAATATCACTGTTAATCAGTCTTTTAGATTTTCTAATCCTTTTCTGTTCTTTCAAATCTTTGTCTTGAGTATATTTTCGACATAGATTATGTAATCAGTTGTAATTATTCATTCGTTTTATTGTATGATTTTCTACCATTCCTCGTATGTAAATCAATTCTAAATTTCTAATTGGACATAATTGAATGCTAATTACATGTTCACCTACATAGTTTAATTCACATGGTAGGATAAACTTGTGGATGTTGCATTGCATGCATATAATCTATGACTTATCAAGTACAACCGATTTCCCTAATCATTAGTAGAGGCCGCGATCGAGACGGGCGGGGTTGGGTGTTCGATTAAAGAACTTCCTAATACGTACGCTCACGCCTTACTCCAGATCTCTGTGAACATCCGTGTTCATTGGCATCCACGAGAGTCATTCTAGACATAGAATGCTAAGCGAAACGCGTTTTTGGCTAGTTTTTAGGGTTTGATTAGGGTTGTTTTCAACTGCTTATGGTGTTTAAGGTGTAGGAAGGTGCTAATGTTTGTTAATGGAGGTTTAGTTGTGTTTATATAGAGAGGTTTAAAGGGTTTAAAGTAGGGTTTCAATGGAGAGGTAGCATTTTTGGTAGTGTTTGAGTTGGCTGCCAATTTCGGTTCTTTCTAGGGTTTTGAGGGGTGTTTTATTGGTGGTTAAGGCACCTAACATAGGTAGGATAGTAGCAGAATGGGTTAGGGTTAATGGGTATTCAATTTGGATTGGTTCTGTGCTTGTTTTGTGGGCTAGATTGGCGCGAAGAACAAGGGGAAGGGGGGATGGCTTGGGAAGGTTGGTAGTGGGGTTTGATAACTAGGCTATGAGGGGGAAAGGTTGAGTGAAAATTACATCAAAACTCGGGCCCAAAACAACTTCAAAACGAGCTCAAAATATTTCATAAAATCGAGTTTATAAAGTTGTTTAAAAACATCGTTTTAAACAAAAATGAGACGGTAAAATGGAAGAATTCAAAGTTGACTTTTCATGTCGGGTTTAAACAAATATCTAGTTTATTTTCAATCAGATAAATGAAGACTCAATTTTAAAAATGAATTAAAAAAATGAATCAATTTGAGACGGAAATCAATTTAAATGTTATTTAAAATAATAACGACACCCTTTCCATATCGTAAAACGGACCACAAATAATGACGATGTCAAACCAGAAATACATGTCTTCCTATCCTCATCAGGTTTTTGGCGGGATTTATATAAATTCATGTGTCTACGGATACGGGTATCTACAATTATAATTGGTCTCTAACAAGACATTATAAGTTTATAACCACCTAAATTTAACTGACAATTTTTCACATATAAATTTTATTATTGTGGGACATTTCCAACAATCTTTCACTTGTCCAGACATAAGGTAAGTCAAACGTCATTCTTATAAAGCCTAAACATGTTTCTCGAATCTTAGTCAGACTGTTAAAGACAAATGATTAACTATTAATCCATTTAAGCACAGCCGTGCTGTAATATTCCGTATTTCGGTAGTCTTGTACACGGTCAAGTAGGGGTCACTCGACCGGGTGGATGTCAACTATGGTGAATACTCGACCAAGTGCAATGTACTCGACCGAGTGTTTTGAGGACTCGACCGACTACACCGGTCTGACGGGTTTTATCGAACGGTTTTGGGTTAAAATAATTAAAGGTTATATAGATATATTTCGTTAATTAAACTTTTTTTAAAATCCTAAATCACTCTCAAATCTCTCCTTAATCACCTTAATCTATCCCTAAGCTTGGGATTTGTCATTGTTGATTGTCGGAGTCATCCTTTGCATCCATCGTCGTGGTAAGTGTCTTAATCTCTAGTTTAATTAATGTTGTAGGATGGATTTATTGGAACCCTAATATGAATTAAGGTTGAGAATTAACTAAGTATAATAGATTCTTCATTTAGATTAATTGTATAATTGTTAGGATGGAAATTCATAGAAGAAGGGTTCTAGTCTTGCTTGCCATATATGGTTGCGGAAATTGCTTTGAGGTAGGGTTTCCATATTCAGTACTTTCGTATGTTGATCGATGTTTGATATTGTTTATGATGTTGTTGATGATGATTATTGTTGGTTATATTGCTATGATGATTATGATTGATGACATTGTTGATAACGAGTGTGATGATGGTTACGATGAGGATGGTTGTGATTTTGATTTTGATGGTTACTGGTTCTATTTTGGTAGTCCGGTCGGGAGACGGACCACACCCCGAGTTCGCCTCTCGTGGCTCTCCTGCCATGAGTGGATGTGCACATTAATGTTCCGGGAACTCTCGTTGCGATGAGAGGGGTTGTTGATGTCCAGTGCTGCGATCTTGCATCGTAGGTGGAAAAACGTTTAGATCTGCAGTCTGACGCTGGCAAGGGTTACCGCTTCGGCGGGACTCGGTTACTGGAGTTTGGATATGTTACTCGTTACAGGATACTTGGTTACCTTGTGATGTTATTTGATATCGATGTTGCATTGATTGATGTATGATGAGACTGACCCCGTTTGCGTTTTCAAAACTGTTGTGATCCATTAGGGAATGGTGAGCTGGACTTTTGCAGGTATTGTCTTTGAGCATGCGATGGGATATGGAGGGGATGCCACTGTCATTGAGTCTAGCTTCAGCCGCGTCATCACTTTAGATTTTTATTTATTGGCTGAATTTGGAGACTTGTTCCAATTATTGGTTTAAGACAGAGATGTAACTACTTTTAAAAATTACTTGTAATAAATGTCGTTGCATTATTGTCTATTTGATATTATCTACCTTGGGAAACCGAGATGGTAGCATCCGTGTTTACTAAGGAAGGCCTTAGTAAGGCTTTTTGATAGATGAGGGTGTTACAAAGTGGTATGAGAGCGACGATTTTGGAACGTATAACCAATGAATCCAATGAATTTGAGAAATGTCAAATAAAATGAACCCAGATCGAGTTGTTTGGTGGTACAACAAAGATTTCAGAGACGTCCTAAAATCACAACATTGCCCTTGTAACTCTTAGTCGGTAACTACAAGGATATCTCGGGAACGTGTTTGTATGATATGCTTGTTATGTGGATGATGAAGTGTCGATCATAGTGTGAAGTATGCGTATGAACGATATGTGAGAATGACTGGAAGAATATGATGATTGTGAAACTTATGTAGAATAAAGAAGGAATGAGAAATGTTGAGACGAATGAGATATGTTTTTATGTATGATAATATTGTTGTGGATTAAGATCTTTGTGTTTATGTGTGGTATTATATTAAAAAGTTGAGTTAGGGGCTTGTATGACTCGAATCAGTCTGCCAGGGGGCTCGACCCAATTAGAGGTACTTGACCAAATACCTTCGACACTCGACCAAGTGGCCTCACCAGATGGGGTGAATTGTGAATTTTGTTTGTTAATGTATAGTTGAGTTAAGTTATGTATTGAGTTGTGCCATATATTGGGAGGTGTCATCTAGTTTAGATATAGTGTATCTTTGCTACTTAATGTACCGTTTTGGCATATATAGTGGTCTTGGTGAATGAGTTTGACGGATTCTATTAATTGGATATGGTTTTCTATGATTTTATGCTTTACTGGAGATGTGCATGTGATCATATAGGATTAAGATGAAGAGATTAATCAGCCTTGTGAGAGTGAGAGAGAGAATCGGTTTTGTGATTTGTGATGTGTAATCTTGTTTTGAGTTGAGTATAGAGGTGTATGTATATATGATCAAATAATAACGTAGTAATGGTAATGTATTAAATGAGGATTGGCAAGAGGGGTATGAGCGGTTACAAATGAGAATATGTGTAAGATATAGAGGAAAATGAGAATGTTTAAGTTGATTACGGAAAAAGGTGATCATGACCAATATAGAGGAATGTAATGTTGATGGTACTTAGCGATATTAGTTCGCTCGACATGTAAGTGAAACTTGGGTGTGATTGTTTTGGTGGACATTCGGCTCTCTCAGAGACGATTGTGACGATGAATTGGGAAGTATTATATGAGGTAACTATGGTTTTATGGTATGCTAAGGAGGGATAAAACAATGTAAATATGATGAGTATCGTTGTTTGTTTGAGCTTATTAGTAGTGAATGAAGGAGAATAGTGTGTTAAGGGAAGTTATTATTCGTTTGATTAGAAAATTTTAGCGATATGTTGTTGTGTTTTGGATCTTGAGGTAATAAGAAGGATGTCATATTATTGGAGGACTATATAGTGAGAGTGAATCTTTGGGAAAAAGAGTAATCGTAATTGTTTTGAATTGGATGAGGTATATATAGCGAATTGCTTAAGCAAGGATTGATTGAAGCAATAGAAAAGCTAAAATGGAAAGATATTTATGGGCTCATAAGGTGATTTGTATTAGGAAGTATGAATGGGATGAGACAAGTTAGAAGAAGAATATTTGGTGGAACATAATTTCAGGTAAGTTTTAGGGATGCAAAGGACATAGTTGGTAAGAAAGAGTTAGGGAAAAGTGATTGTATTTTCGAATGAGGTGACAAATGATTTTGGGATAAAAGAATATGACACATATTAGCGGATAATGGTTTGTGAAAAATTATTGGATAGTGATCGAGATAATAGTATGGAAATGGTAGGTGTAATCGTTTATGGCTTTGGAAGTGCTTTAGGAGGTTGTGTGAATTGAGATAGGCATTTGGTGGCATATTGATAGAATATCGTTATTATAGAGTTTAATGGTTCAAGTTCTGGTTCACGTAGTTTGGAGACGAGATATTCAAATGTGGAAATATGAGTGGATATTTAGATAGTATGGTTGGCCTATATTGGAATCTTCCATGACAATGTTGAACCAAAGAATGAATAAGAGCTATTAACTTTCAAAAGGGAATGTGAGAGCTTATTGTTATTACATTTGGTGGCTATCTCGAGATATGTATTTTTAATAACTTGTGAGTCATTTTGCTAAGGGATGTGTGACACCCTGCGATAATGCAATAAAGTGAACATCTAATTTGCTGCGGAAATGCGATATTTTTAAAAACTTTAAAGGCAAAACCGCGAATCTCTCTTTATTATAAAACCAAAACTTAGTTTAATAATTCATTTATACAAATTGTAACTTAAATAAATACAAGGGATACCGAAACCTTAATAAAAACACAAATAAGATATATAAACTAATCTAAACTACAACCGCTAAGGGTGAATTGTTATAAGTACAACGCTCGCTAACACAATCGTCAAAACCCCATACAACACCAATCTGTAACATGTTCATTCATGAAACATGAATGCCATAGTCAGTGGGAAGGAACTCGAGGTTCTCCCAGCCATATCACATTAAAACAAACATAATTAGAGCATGTAAACATACATCATCATACGTATATAGGTATCATGTCGATTACAACGATAACATTTCATAAGAACGATATATGTGACAATCCTCGCGAATGCGGAAATAAAACATAACAAGCATGTGATTTATATAGGGGAAAATACGGTGTTTTTAAAACTTTTTACATGCATAATAAAAAGGTACGAGGAGTGTCAATAGTTACAAACAAAAATAAAAAATACTACAAGAGACGTAGTCTCTCAAAATACTATCCAACATAAAAGTTATTAGCAACTAGCTAAAAAAACGTCTAGAGGTGACTCTGTGGGAAATCGGTATTACCACAATACAATTATTATAGGATTATAACGAAAAGTAATAATTTGATTATCGAGTCATAAACGAAAACAAAGAAAAGATATAGAAATCAACCTCCGGTCCTAGCAATAGGCGTAAAGAACAGAGATATCAAGATAGATATCCTCCTAATCGTTGCACCCAAGATGCTCCAAGAAATACCCTTTTCTTTTGGTAGAAAGATAACCTCTTACACGATCTCACAAATGAGAAGGAGGTTTTGTGTTTTTTGTGAAAAGTTACTGTTAACTTTCTTTCTTGTGTTGTGTATATTGAGATGGAGGCTCCTTTGAGAATTAATTAGGGTTAGAATTATCAACTCAATTCCTCTCCCCTCTTACTGCTTCTCACGACTCTTTAGGGTTTTATATGGGGAGATTTTGTCTCCTCAAAATAACTACCCATTGACTAAAAACCGAGTGTATCTGGATACTTTCTTTTTTGGTCATTTTAGCTTTCAATATAATGTAATATATTATAATCGTCGTTTTACATGGACCGACATTATAATACATCATTAATTATAAATATCCGTATATTTATAATTTGCCAATTAAGAATAACGGTTTATGTTTAATTAGCTTACATTATATACAACAATTAAATATAACATTTTATATCCAATTTACGAATTACAGTCATTTCGTCTCAGCTAACTTTATTTAATCGTTATTAAATAATCGTCTCATCATCACATTGACTAACCTTTTAGTCAAATACACTGATTAACCTTTTAGTCATATTAGGGCATCAATATGATTATTTTCTCAAATAATCACATCTCTCAAACACATCCTTTAGGTGTGACTTTTAGGGACCAGTTGATCACCGCCATCTGTATGACAATAACGTCAAACTTATCTAGCAAGCCAACCGTTATTGATAAACGTTAATCAACTGATTATTATACAACGTATACCCTGTGAACCTACAGAGGTTTATTTATGTTATTGCAACTAACTGTGGAGGACACTGGCTCCAACAATCTCCCACTTGTCCGTACAAGTGTATGTGCGATAACCGATTCTCATATCCATAATAAATTTCTCCCACTCAATGTAAACCACTTTGCAAAGTCCGTATTCACAAAGGTCGTAGTTTACAAGTGATCAGTATCAAGAGTGGTTTCCCCGACTAGAGAGTAACTTAACTGATAAACGAATCTTTATTCGAGCATGGCCATGCATTTCAGTTATAGCTCCTCGAGTGGCCCTGAGAAAAAAAAAACATAACCTGATAAAGGTTGGATATTTTCTTCAACTCGAATCTTGCAGATACAAGCGCAGTACTAAATGACCCAGTAAAAATCTACTTAGGCTCCTGTTACGGTCGACCATGAGAAAGAAACCAAAGTCATCCAAAAACTGCCTTAATCTCAAGAGACAGTCGATAGTCAAAAGAATCGACTCTAGGAACACTATGGACGTCCTATCCACGACCTGGCACCTAATGTTCTGAAACATTTAGGACTCCATAAAGTTGTCACAAAATTGTCCTGTGAGGTATCATTATAACTCGCATATGTGATCGATCAGTCAACTGTTTGACTTATGGCTCGTTGAACCCACCATCAATCGACTTCACAGAATAATTGCCAGAGTTATCAGCTCATGTAGGCGATTACGGACCAAAACAAATATAATGTAATTCAGTTCACTTTGTGGTGTTCAATGTTGTCAGTACAACCCACATGAAAAACAAAATATAAAACAAAACGATGATTTCATAGATAGTTTTATGGAAAAGATACAGGTGTCTAATCCAAATAAAACAACTAATACAACTCAGGAACACGTTTGATTCCCATGGAAATAACGTGCCCGTCATGTTTATCATATCTCAATGGTTTAGTGAGAGGATCTGCGACGTTATCATCCGTAGCAATCTTGTCTATCACTATTTCCCTTTGCTCCACGTAATCTCGGATCATGTGAGCCTTCCGTTGTACATGCCTCGACTTGTTGCTGGACTTGGGCTCCTTAGCCTGGAAGATGGCACCACTATTATCACAATAGATGGTGATCGGGTCATCCGAACTAGGAACTACAGTTAGTCCTTGTAAGAATTGAAGCATCCATATAGCTTCCTTCGCCCCCGCTCCCCTCTGGAAGCAGCATAGTACTCGGACTCAAGTCCGTAAATCCCTTGCTATAAAAACACTTGTTTTGGCTTTTCCAGCTGACCGCAGCGCCATTAATAGTAAAAACGAATCCAGACTGAGATTTCGAGTCATCTCGATCCGTTTGGAAGCTAGCATCTGCGTAACCGATTGCGCATAGCTCAGTGTCACCTCCATAAGTCAATACCCAATCCTTAGTCCTCCGTAGGTACTTAAGGATTTCTTAACAGCCATCCAATGTGTTTCACCTGGATTGCCTTGGTATCGACTCGTCATACTCAATGCATATGCCACGTCTGGACGTGTGCATATCATGGCATACATGATCGATCCTATAGCTGATGCATAAGGAACCCGACTCATGCGCTCGACCTCTTCCGATGTCTTTGGTGCCTGAGCTTTACTCAACTGCATCCCAGACATCATTGGAAGGTTCCCCTTCTTGGAGTTGGTCATGCTGAACCTCTCAAGAATCTTATCTATATAAGACTCCTGACTGAGGGATAACATCCGTCGTGATCTATCTCTGTAGATACGGATCCCCAAAATTCGTTGTGCCTTGCCCAGATCTTTCATCTGGAAATGGTTCTTTAACCAAACTTTTACCGAAGTTAAGAGAGGTATGTCATTCCCAATCAAGAGTATGTCATCGACATACAATATTAGGAAGACAATCTTGCTCCCACTCGCTTGAATATATAAGCATGGTTCCTCGACCGATCGAGTAAATCCTTCTCTTTTACACCTGGTCGAAACGATATTCCAACACTCCGAGAACGCCTCTTTAAGTCCATAAATGGAACGCTTAAGCTTGCATACCTTCTTATGTTTTTAGGATCATGAAACCTTCGGGTTGTACGCATGTACAACTCCTCCTCCAAATAAAACGTTTAAAACGTCGGTTTTCACTCCATCTGCAAATTTTCATAGTCATGAAAAGCGGCAATCGCTAAGATTATCCGAATGGAACGCAGCATAACTACGGGTGCAAAAATTTCATCATAGTGCAATCCTTGCACTTGAGTGAAACCCTTTGCCACTAGTCGTGCCTTGTAGGTATCTGGTTGTCCTTATACAGAATGCTTTATTTTGTAAAGCCATTTGCACTGAAGAGGCCTAACCTTATCAGGTAAGTCAACCAGATCCCATACGTCATTCTCATACATAGAGTCCATCTCGGATTGCATGGCATCAAGCCATAGCTTAGAGTCGGAACAGGTCATGGCACCTTTATAGGTAGCGGGTTCGTTACTCTCTAGGAGTAAACCGTCATCTCTCTCATTCTCCTCGACCATACCAATGTATCTGTCTGGAGGAATAGAGTGTCTACCCGACCTCCTAGGTTCCAAAGGAATATTAACCGCAGCCGATGATGAAGGAACAGTTTCCTCCATTCGTTGCTCGGTTGTTGGTTCTTGAATCTCCGACAGATCGAAGGTTTCATTACTTGTCCTATTCTCGAGAAACTCTTTCTCTAAGAACGTCGCACTAGCCGCAACAAAAACTCGATGTTCGGTAGGCGAGTAAAAGTAATGACCAAACATCCCTTTTGGATAACCAATAAAGTATGTCTTGACCGATCGTGGGCCGAGCTTATCGTCAGGTCTCCACTTGACATACGCCTCGCAGCCCCAAACCCGAATAAAGGACAAGTTAGGGACCGTTCCCTTCCATAATTCATATGGAGTCTTGTCTACAGCTTTAGACGGACTTCGGTTAAGTATTAAAGCAGCTGACAAAATAGCATAACCCCACAATGAATCAGGTACAACCGTGTGACTCATCATGGATCGAACCATATCAAGTAATGTTCGATTTCTCCGTTCGGACACACCATTCAATTGTGGTGTTCCAGGTGGAGTTAACTGTAGTACTACACCACAGTCTTTGAGGTGTTGATCAAACTCATTCGAAAGATATTCGCCACCATGATCTGAACGTAGTACTTTAATCTTTCTATCCAGTTGGTTTTCAACCTTATTCTGGAATTCCTTGAACTTGTCAAAGGACTCACTTTTATGCTTCATTAAGTAGACATATCCATATCTACTCAAATCGTCCATAAAAGTGATAAAATATCTATAGCCATCTCTAGCGTTGATTGACATAGGTCCACACACATCAGTATGTATGAGTCCTAATAGGTCAGCAGCGCGCATTCCTACACCTTTGAAGGAAATTCGAGTCATTTTGCCTATGAGACATGATTCACACGTGCCAAAAGATTCATTGTCAAATGGGGATATAATCCCATTGTCAATGAGCTTCTTCACGCGTATTTCATTTATGTGTCTCATAGGGCAATGCCATAAATAGGTTTGATCTTTGTCACCAACCTTTGCTTTCTTACTACTCACATGCATTATGTCTGTGGTTTGATCTAAAACATAAATCCCATTCATGGAAACTGCTTTACCATAAATCATTTCGTTTAAAGAGAAAATACAGCTATTATCCTTTATTACAAACGAAAATCCGTCCTTATCAAGTACGGAAACTGAAATAATGTTCTTAGATAAACTGGGTACATAGTAACAGTTATTCAGAAATAACTCAAATCCACTCGGGAGTTGGATTACATATGTTCCCACTGAAACGACAGCTACTCTTGCTCCATTCCCCACTCGCAGGTCCACATCACCCCTTGCGAGAGTTGTGATGTTTCTTAGGCCCTGCAAATGATTGCACAGATGAGAACCACAACCAGTATCTAGTACCCAAGTTCCGAAACTTGCATGGTTGATCTCAATCATATGAATAAAAGAAGAAGACATACCAACAGGAGAGACGCGGCTTGCTTTTATGTCCTCACGGTACACGAGGCAGTTCCTCCTCCAATGCCCAAACTTGTGGCAGTGGTGGCACTCCATGTTTCCTTCATCGCTCTTTGTCTTGCCTTGTGAGCTACCGCTAGTCTCACCAGGCCCACTCTTGCCTTGCCCTGGCTTTTTGAACTTCGGCTTCCCTACAGCTAGGTTGGCCTTAGCCTTGCCCTTACCTTTGCCCTTGTTTGCTATCATGAGAACGTCCTGTTTCAGACTCCCACTCAATTTCAGATCACTCTCTGTCTGTACAAGGAGTGAGTGGAGCTGATGAAGACTCTTCTTCATATCATTCATATAGTAAATTGCCCTGAAAAGGGCAAAACCATCATGAAGTGAATGAAGAACGCGGTCTATGACGATCTTCTCATCGATTTTGCAACCAAGTGCCTCCAGTTTCTCGACATTCTCAATCATGTCAAGAATGTGTGGGCAAACTGCTTGGTCCTTCTGGAGTTTCGCTTCAAAGAAGCGACAGGTATGCTCATAGCTAACGATCCTCGGAGCCTTCGAGAACTCGTTAGAGAGCGTGGTGAAAATCTTGTTTGCACCATGGGCAATGAATCGCCTTTGCAAGTTTGATTCCATTGAAAAGATGAGTACGTTCTTTATCGCACCCGCCTCCATTAAGAAATCATTATAAGCAAGTGATTCATTTGCTCCTGCATTGGGGCCTGGGTTTGGCGGTAGTGGCTCAGTCAAGTACTTGAGCTTACCGTTAGCAATGGCAGCATTCCGTAATGCCGCCTCCCAGTCCGCAAAGTTGGACCCGTTATTCTTCAGTCGCGTTGACTGATTCATAGTGTCCATGAACATATTAAGCCAGGACTCACGTCCGAGCGTGGCACTTGGCATTGGGTCATCAGTATGGCCAGCCATTTTGTTATTTAGCAGTTATATCTGTATATAAGACTGTGAAAAAAAAAAAATATGATAAGTATTCATCGTTTTAAATTTGAGTCTAATGAAAAACTGTTTAATTCGATGACTCGTGCATTTATACAATTGACCTCCCTCAAGAATTATATAAATGATCCCAAGACTCAATTTCTGTAAATTGATAAGCCAACCTCTTGGCTAATTCTACTTTTAGAATTCCTGGTCAATAAATTTATGTAAATTCTATCTTTAGTCCATCATAATCACGAGATATTTTTACGTACTATAATGTTGAGATAAAATACTCACTACTTACCCAACGTAGAAAGGGTCATATTATGACTTCCGACGAAGAAGGGGTTCATAGTAGTTTTCCCTATAAAGACTAGTCTCAATTTTATTTATAGGGGAAGGTCCCATCATCTTAACTTAAATTCATTTTAAGTGAACGAATGTCTAGCAACTCGAGAATGATTTAACTAAGGTGATGGCCCTAAAAGCGAGTGACATCTGTATGTCCATGATTAAAATATTCAAGACTATATGAATCATTTTCATGCATTTTATTAGGTGGTTTGGTTTAGGCGGAATATGATGCAATTATCTATCATGTGATGGAAAGTAAACGAGAATGAAAAACGTAAAAAGAAAAACATGTCCTAGTGTGGCCTATCCTACAAAAAAGAATAAAATACAACTTGGAATCAAACTGATTGGACCCTCGAAGCTTGACTTGATCACCCTTTTTGGTCCATGTAGCGGGAGTGAGCTCCAATCTCCATCTTTAGTCTTCTTTGAAATTACAACAAATAAAATTACATAGATCCTATTTATTACATACTAATTTCAAAACCCAAAACTAAAAATAATGGAGATTCGAGATCTCAAAATACATCCAAGACTATGTTACCATCATTACGGTAACACAATCTACTAAGGCCACACTAAGTTACAACTGATTGTAAAAATACGTTAAAAAATTCATTCAAACAATCCAAAACATATTATAAAAGCACCAACTAAAATAAAACATGCAAGACATAATACATTTATCACGATGTTTTATTATCCAAACCACCCTTTTAACATAGATTATAATTGTGTAGTGATTCTGTAATTACCACATTAATTACAATCTCGATTCATTTTACTGATAAAATGAACCATCCTAAAACATTTCAAACTGCTTTAAAATGTAAGATATTTAGCATATGTGAACCGTTTCACATTAATTATACACAATCCGAATGATGTACAATTAAAGGCCCAAAAAAAACTTTGAATACGGCAGAAAAACAGTAAATTTTTTTCGGTAGAATTTTTTTTTTTTTTCCGGCAAAAATGGTCCTTATCGACATAATAGGGAAAAATTAATATCCTTTCAAATGATAAACTCATTCAACATCATTTCCATTCTCATTTTAATCTAATCTTTATTAAATTAAAGCATCTACAAATCTATTGTATGTTATTTTAACAGATTAAAATAACAAAACAAATCTAAATGAAAACGAATACGAAAGGAAATACGATTTTGTAAGTAGCTCGATCGAGAAGAAATTAAACCATTAAGTCTCTCGATCGAAAAGAAAACGTGTCGATCGAGTATACTGTTTACTCGATCGACTAATTCTTCCTAGTCGACAAACAGGGACCTCGATCGAGTAAAAACATCACTCGATCGAGACACTAAAGTCCTCGATCGAGCGAATCAAGCTTCTCGATCGACCTACAATTTGAGAAAAACAAAATTGCTCGATCGAGACACACGAGAACTCGATCGAGACAAAAACTCTCAAAAACCTCTCGATCGAGACACTCAAGTCCTCGATCGAGACAAACACACAGCGGAAAAACCAGTTTCGGTTTATGAAATCAAATTAAAACAATTTCGTGGCCCATGCTCTGATACCACTTGTGGGAAATCGGTATTACCACAATACAATTATTATAGGATTATAACGAAAAAGTAATAACTTGATTATGCGAGTCATAAACGAAAACAAGGAAAAATAGAGATTTAGAAATCAACCTCCGGTCCTAGCAATAGGCGTAAAGAACAGAGATATCAATGTAGATATCCTCCTAATCGTTGCACCCAAGATGCTCCGAGAAATACCCTTTTGTTTTGCTAGAAAGAGAACCTCTTACACGATCTCACTGATGAGAAGGAGGTTTTGTGTTTTGTGAAAGAGTTACTGTTAACTTTTTCTTTTTTGTGATGTGTGTATGATGGAGGCACCCAGTGAGAATCAATTAGGGTTTGAAATAAAAACTCAATTTCTCACTCTTTCTCCTTGCTTCTCACGGCTCATTAGGTCTTATATGAGGAGATTTTGTCTCCTCAAAAATAACTACCCATTGACCGAATAACCAGAGTGTATCTGGACACTTTCGTTTTTGGTCATTTTAGCTTCCAATATAATGTAATATATTATAATCGTCGTTTTACATGGACCGACATTATAATACATCATTAATTATAAATATCCGTATATTTATAATTTGCCAATTAATTATAACGGTTTATGATTAATTAGCTTACATTATATACAACAATTAAATATAACATTTTATATTCAATTTATGAATTACAGTTAATTCGTCTCAGCTAACTTTATTTAATCGTTATTAAATAATCGTCTCATCATCACATTGACTAACCTTTTAGTCAAATACACTGACTAACCTTTTAGTCATATAATAGGGCATCAATGTGAGTATTTTCTCAAATAATCACATCTCTCAAACACATCCTTTAGGTGTGACTTTTAGGGACCAGTTGATCACCGCCATCTGTATGACAATAACGTCAAACTTATCTAGCAAGCCAACCGTTATTGATAAACGTTAATCAACTAATTATTATACAAAGTATACCCTGTGAACCTACAGAGATTTATTTATGTTATTGCACTAACTGTGGAGGACACTGGCTCCAACATGAGCAACGTCAGTCTTGACCTAATTTCTGACAGCGACAACGAGAGTGAATCTGAGATGTGCCTTGTCGGTGATTCAGATTCAGAATCAGATGCAGAAGATGATGAAGAGGTTAGTCATCTTGAACTTAAAAAACAAGTTAAGAATTTGTCTAAGATGTCTTTAGTTAAGTACTGTGAAGAAACCCTAGACCATTGTCATGAACAGAGTCTAGAATTAAAAGATCTTAAGGAACAAATTCTTGACATTGCTGAGGAAAACCAACTTCTAATGGCCAAAGCTAAAAAGCTCAAATCTAAAGTTATGGCTACTCTAGCTACAACTTCAGACATGACAAATGTTGAGAAAGAGGCTCTTTAGTCTAAACTCATAGCTAATAAAGCTATAATCTCAGAGTTAAAGCTCAACATTAAGCATCTTCAAGCCAAAGTTCCAAAGTTATAGCTAATGAGGCTATAACTTTATAATTGAAGAAAGTCAACGAGCTTTTGAAATCTGAAGCTAAGGCGAAGGAAGTTGCTATCATTGGTCACAAGAAAGAAAACTCCTTTCTTTCTCAGTAATTGAAAGATATAGAGGCTAAATTCTCCCAAGCAAAAGATCAACATAATGAGGAGAAATTTATCTTGAACAAACGCTTTAATGATTTTCGTGAAAACTTTAAAAAGAACAATCCTTCTAAAGACTAGAATGTAGACCATTCGATATGTGAAAAAGAAATTCAATCTTTGAAGGAATTGCTCCTTCATGCACGAAAAGTTCATGATAAATGGGAAGGAAGTCAGAAAGTCTTAAACTTCCTTACCGAACAGTATAACAATAACATGAAGATGGGTTTAGGACATGAATGTGATAGTCGTAGAGACCATGATAAGTGCAAATCCACTCCTTATGACCGTGATTTCTGAAGAAGAAAATATGTCAATCTTTCAGAATATCTGATTTGCAATTATTGTGGTCACACTGGTCATGTTAAAGAGAATTGTGTTAAATATGTCAATAACAACAAAAATAAAGATGATTATGGTAAATAACTTGGCGTGTCCAGTGTTAATGAGTCTGAACCTGAACCTGAACGTGAAGAATTTAGAAACAATGAGTTCAGATGATTTTATGACATAGCTTTCGATTACACATCAAAAGCTTCATCATCCACAACGAATGTGAATCAAAAGCAGTCATTTAAACCTAGTGTGCGTCATGACAATAGAAAACCTAGAATGTACTATAATAATTTTAGACAACCTTATGTTAAGACCAAAACAATTGTAAAACAGGTATGGGTTAGGAAGGATCAAATATACAGAGTTACTAACCATAAAGGACCCAACTTAGCTTGGGTACCTAAAAGTTGTATTTGATTCCCTTGCAGATAATAGTGAAAGAAAATAATCAATGGTATCTCGACAGTGGTTGTTCGAGACACATGACCGTAAGTAAGAATTTTTTCTTTCACTAGAGCCCTCAAGGTCACTTTTGGAGACAACAAGAAGGGCAAGATAATCGGTGTAGGTAAGATTGGTATATCTTCTTCACATGCTATTAATAATGTCTATCTGGTAAATGGTCTTAAACACAAGTTGCTAAGTATCTATCAATTATGTGACAAAGGCAATAAAGTCGTTTTTCATTCAAATGTTTGTCGCATCATAATTGAAGATACTAGTAATGTTATTCTAGAAGGCCTACGTAAAAGGAACGTGTATATGATTGATTTAAACAAAGTCATTACAAGTTCCTTTACGGGCATGAAAGCTACTGTAGATGATTCATGCTTGTGGCACAAGAGGTTTGCACACATTAGTCCAACAATTTTAAAGAAACTAAAACTGTGGGATTTAGTTGAGGGTTTACCCTCAATTAAATTCGAACAAGAAAAGATGTGTGACTCATGTGCCGATGCAAACAAGTTAGATCTTACTTTAAACCAAAACGAGTAGTAAATACAGAACGTCCACTTGAGTTGGTACACATGCATTTGTGTGGACCTATGAAAGTCAGAAGCCATGGTGGATCAAGGTACGTCTTCGTCCTAGTCGACGACTACTCAAGGTATGTATGACCTATCTTTCTATCTACTAAAGATGAAACTTTTGATGAGTTTGTAGTATTAATGAAGCTTACCCAAAACATGTAACACCCGCAAAAGTACCCTATTTGTATTTTAAAAATATTATACAGATACTTTTCAGCGTAACTTTAGTTTTAGTCTAGAATTTAGTTTCCCGTGTCTAATTTAGCAAATCCGAGGTCGTATTTGGACTTTACTCGGAATTCCGTGTGAGTTACGCCTTAAGCCGCTTTTAGGCTTTTTCCATATTCTTCCACTCACCTTATATCCCCTTAAACTCTATCTCCCTCATTCTTTTTCCACTTACTCCTTCTTCCTCACCAAGCCACCAAAACACTAAACTCCATTTATGAATCAACTCAAATTCATCACTACTCTTCCATTACTCACTCAAATCCTCTAATTTTCATCGTAATCTTCCTCTCTTATCGTCCTCTACCTTTTGTGGAAATAAAATTACCGTCTTTCTCATTTTCAATTTATCCGTCTTTCTTAAAGGTGAATTATATTCATCTTTTGTTGTCTAATTGTAGGTGGAGACCTCCAAGACCCCGACAAAGATTACTATCTAGTAGAGTAAGGCTTATAAATCGATTGAAGACACAAAAAGGTAACAGTGAAGGGTTACTCGATATCAATACGTGTTTTAATGTGTTTTTGATGTTAGTAAATGTATTTAGAATAGGATGAGTATTCATAGAATTTGTGTTTGTCGATGATGGTTGTTGTTTGTTGATAATTGTTGATGATTGTTGATAGTTGATGATAGTTATAAATGATTGTTGAAGTTTAAGGTTGAGCTATGTTGATTTACGGGTGAATGATGTTCCAAGCCGGCCGACCGGCTGGGGACGCGGCAGAAGTAAAAGTTGCATTTTGGTGTTGTGTTGTTCCCAGCCGGGTGCCCGGCTGCCGTTCCACCTGACCGGCTGGGACCTCGCTGTATATTTTGATGATTTTTGGTTTGTTGATGAAGTGCCAGCCGGGTAGCCGGCGGCCGGTCCACTTGACCGGCTGGCATCTAGCTGGAATTCTTCTTCTATTTTTCTTATACTTTCATTTATAATAGTTTGTATGGTTCGTTTATCATATAAATTTACGTAATAGCTTTAAATATTCATGTTTAGATTATATGATATCCCATTCGCTTGTATCGCATGTTTTCTGACGGTTTTTCATATATCCCCCTTTGAGTCGGTTTTACATATGTTATGATTTGAGCACTAATTGTTATGTGCTATGAGCTCTCATTCCCCGGCTACCTCCTCGCTCGTTAGACTGGAATGTCGGAACGAGGAGATGTATCCTTAATGCTTAAATGCATGTTTTAGTAGGAATATGACGACGTTGTTGGGAGGCGAACGCAATGCGTTGATCGACCCGGGTGTCAAATGTCGTATACCTGCGAAGTGGTGTCATTGCATGTAGCGTACCGCTTGTTTATGATGTTTGTGCTCTTTCCGCCTCTTTCGTGAAGGTTGACCGAATTTGGGGTACTCGACTTCTGTGTTTGACCGAGTCTTGGATGCGAAATGTGTATCGCATGTCGAATCGGAAAATGTTATTCCGAGAGTCTGGCCAGGTTTAGACTAGGACCGTATTATTATCAACGTCCTACCAGGAGGAATTGAGTCTACATATACGAAATGTTAATCGTGTAAGCGTTCAGGGAAATATTTATCCCGTGGATGCGAATTGATCATACTTGCTATGTAAATGGTGCTAGTGCGTGTCATTAACCGTGAGAGATAATGTTACTAAAATCGAATGTTTGGATGGATGTTTATTATTTGTGACCGTTGGATGACTTGGCGTGGTTTGTTTGTCGAGTCTCTATCTTATCAAGTATATGCCGCTAACGGTGAGTTGCAAGCCCTAGTGAGTATATAGTTGCCTAAGGGTGTCTTCCCCGAGTCTGTTTATAATCTGATGCGTACTGTTTATATGTCGAGTTCTATCTTATCAAGTATATGCCGCTAACGGTGAGATGTAAGCCCTAGCGAGTATGTAGTTGCCTAAGGGTGTCTTCCCCGAGTTTGTCTATAATCAAATGATTACGGTTTTGTACTTCATGCGCCTATATCTTTATATATTGAAATGCCTATTTATCCTTCTCGTAATTCACATGTATATTTATATATGTATGCTTCTATTTATGTATTTCTGTTTAAGTATGTTATTTGTGATATGGCTGAGAGAACCCGGAGTTACTCCCCACTGACTGTGGCTTTCATGTTTTCATGAATGAACAGGTTGCTTGGATGGATTTTGCTTGTTGTTTTTGGGTTCGGGTGTGCGCTAGCGGGCGTTGGCCTCGACGATTCACCCCTAGACGTTTCTTAGCTAGTTTTGCTAAACAACTTTGATATTCGATAACATTTTTAGAGACTACGTCTCTTGTAGTATATTATAATTTAAGTTTGTAATTATTTGACATTCCTCTTACTTTTATTATGGCATGTAAAAAGTTTCAAAAATATCGTATTTTCCGCTATATAAATTGCATGCTTGTTATGTTTTATTTCCGCTATCGCGAGGGTTGTCACAGTTGGTATCAGAGCTTTAACGCTCCCGACGCACACACGTGAACCCTAAACTTAAATTACTTGACCTTGAAATAATAAATGAGATATGGGTAGAAATTAAGGACTTTAATTGGTAGTCTCTTTGTTTATGCTAAGTGTTAGGATTAACTTGTTTTATTTTTGTTTCTTATGAAGATGGTTAGACCTCGAGTAGTATAGAATGTCATTCTTGAGGCTCTTATTCAAGTTCTAAGGAACCAAAAAGATGCGGCTAATGCTCATGCCGACCAAGTCCCTCCTCATAGAGAAGACAATCACCAAGGAGGATATGCTTGGGTGGCTAGCCAAATTGCTAGGAGCAATATCACGTCGTATGGTGGAGAACCGGACCCTACCAAGCTCTCAGAGTGGTTCCGGAAGATGAAAAACAATTCGACTTGTATCAAGTCCGTGAAGAAGATAAATTGAGGATTGCTAAGCATTTTCTTGTCAGGGAAGCAGACAACTGGTGGTCGATTGCTAATCCCACCGCTATTCTTGAAATCAATTTCGATTGGGAATATTTCAAGGCTCTCGTTGAGGACCGATTTTACCCCATGGAGCTCAAGCAGCAAAGACTCAGAGAATTCATCAATTTCAAGCAAGGTGATTTGATGACTCAAGACTTCACCACTCAATTCAACAAGCTTGCCCACTTTGCACCAGGACTCATCAAGGATGATGAAGATCGAGCTTTTTACTATCGTAATAAGCTTAGCGCTTTGCTCCAAAGCAAATTAAGGAGGAGCTCTACTTCTTTCGGAGAGTTGTATGATGATGCCTTTCGGGCCGAGAACTCCATGAAGGCCATTAGAGATGAAGCAAAGATGAAGAATCCATCTCATTTCCCCTCTTTCAATCCAAGGTCAAACTTCCTTGACAAAAGACCTTTCAGTCCCTCTTTTTCTAATGCCTATGCTAATAAGAGGCGTTTCAATGCTCCCTCTCAAACTCAAGCTCAAGGACGGTTTTGTGACGGTTGTAGGAAACCCGTTCACCCCGGAGTTGGATGCTATGATAGGCCCCTCTTTTGCTTTTTCTGCAAGAAGCCAGGTCACCGCATTCGTGAGTGCCCCGATCGTCAGACTCCCGCACCCGGTGCCAAAGCTAAAGTATCCATCTATGTACTCTGCCGAGCCGAAGCCGATGCTCACCCGGAGATCGTGACTGGTAGTTTCACTTCCTTAAAACAACCTCGTCTTCCTTTTCTGCCTGCATCTTTTCCATCTTATCGTAGTCATTTGATGATGCATCCTAGTGTTCCTTGTATCATGTTCGTTCCCTACTCTCTTGTGAGGTAGTTTTCTCTTTAGCTAATGTAAGGAGTTAGTAGGTGTGTTTTGATGATGCTCCAAATATCATTTTGTTGTTAAGGATTATGGTGATTGCTTTTAAGGTTATTTGAGAAATTTATTGTCTTTAAATGTTGGAGCTTAACATGAATAATTACTTTGTGAAATTTAGATTTGGTGACCAAACTTGAGGAATTTTGTCATAAGCGGAGACCGATGCATTTTGAATTTTAGTAAGCTAAATAAATTGATTAAGGGTCGCATTGCCATGTGTTTGGCAAAATATAAGTGATTTGGGATTAGTACCGGATCTCTCTTGAGGTATTGTAATTTGATTTTTGAGGATGAGAAAGTCCATTGTAAATAATTTAGAATAATGAGTTTTGGAATGAATTGAATCAATGGATTTTCATGGTAAGTCTCCTTTACCTTGTGGTTGTTAGCGAACATGTTTCCCTAGATATAAATATTTTGTTGGTGGTTTCTAGTAAGAGTTTTGATGAAACTAAGAAGATTAGAGTACGTAATGAATCTTCATGTGGATTGTTAGTTGTGGAGTCTACCGTGCTGATGGACTTTAGTAGATACTAATTGGATCTGAATAATTAGGTTATTGGCTTGAAGTCTCGCGATTATGAAAGGTTTTAGTAGGAATCTAATGACTGAAATGTTGAGGTGTAACTTGTGTAAATTACATTCTCTTGAGGACTAGTTTATTCGCGAAGTTGGTGATGTCGAGTTACGAGCGACCTTTGAATTATATTGGATGAGAGAGTGATTTGGATTTCATCCCTCCTTTTTTCCCTCGAATTGACCCTTGCTCAAGTTGCTACTCTTCAACGTTTCCCCTTTTTGGTCCATTTTGCTCATTGGACGTACCCCTTAGTATCGTGATTTGTGATTTTGATGTTCGAGTCGCTCTATGTACGTGTAATGTCTTCTTATTTTGATTTTATCTATGAGAAAACCTTCGAATTTCCATATTGTATTTCTAGTTTAACTTTTCAAAGAAGTCTAAAGATGGATTTTGCAGCCTCTTTTTGGAGAAAATAGATTTCTTTTGGTTTTATACTTGGATTTTGCGTTTGGTTGGATGTTTGGACTTGTTATTGGAGACGTCTGGTGACTAGTTCTACCCTTACTAACGTTTGTTTTGAATTTCGATTTCACTGTTTCGACATTGATTTGATCTGGATAATTAGAGTTCTCGTTCGCGACGGACACTCTTGTGATCCGTAAATAAAGTTTCGCACTTATGAAAAATCTCTTTAAACTATTTTCGATAAGAACCTCGTTCCATTAATGGTTCCCTTGTAAAATCTTTCGTGTTAATTTTAAAAACCGATTCTTGTCTTTGATATTTTTGTTTTCTACTCTCAAATCGAGGACGAAACTTTTTAAAAAGGTGGGGAGATTGTAACACCCGCAAATGTACCCTATTCGTATTTTAAAAATATTATACGGTTACTTTTCAGCGTAACTTTAGTTTTAGTCTAGAATTTAGTTTTCCGTGTCTAATTTAGCAAATCCGAGTTCGTATTTGGACTTTACTCGGAATTCCGTGTGAGTTACGCCTTAAGCCGCTTTTGGGCTTTTTCCATATTCTTTCACTCACCTTATATCCCCTTAAACCCTATCTCCCTCATTCTTTTTTCACTTACTCCTTCTTCCTCACCAAGCCACCAAAAGACTAAACTCCATTTATGAATCAACTCAAATTCATCATTACTCTTCCATTACTCACTCAAATCCTCTAATTTTCATCGTAATCTTCCTCTCTTATCGTCCTCTACCTTTTGTGGTAATAAAATTACCGTCTTTCTCATTTTCAATTTATTCGTCTTTCTCAAAGGTAAATTATATTCATCTTTTGTTGTCTAATTGTAGGTGGAGACCTCCAAGACCCCGACAAAGATTACTATCTAGTGGAGGAAGGTTTAGAAATCGATTGAAGACGCAAAAAGGTAACGGTGAAGGGTTACTCGATATCAATACGTGTTTTAATGTGTTTTTGATGTTAGTAAATGTATTTAGAATAGGATGAGTATTCATAGAATTTGTGTTTGTTGATGATGGTTGTTGTTTGTTGATAATGGTTGATGATTGTTGATAGTTGATGATAGTTATAAATGATTGTTGAAGTTTAAGGTTGAGCTAAGTTGATTCACGGGTGAATGTTGTTCCCAGCCGGCCGGCCGGTCGCCAGTCAGCCGACCGGCTAGGCACGCGGCAGAAGTAAAAGTTTCATTTTGGTGTTGTGTTGTTCCAAGCCGGGTGCCCGGCTACCGGTCCACCTGACCAGCCGGGACCTCGCTGTATATTTTGATGATTTTTGGTTTGTTGATGAAGTGCCAGCCGGGTAGCCGGCGGCCGGTCCACTTGACCGGCTGGCATCCCGCTGGAATTCTTCTTCTATTTTTCTTATACTTTCATTTATAATAGTTTGTATGGTTCGTTTATCGTATAAATTTACGTAATTGCTTTAAATATTCATGTTTAGAATATATGATATCCCATTCGCTTGTATCACATGTTTTGTGACGATTTTTCATATATCCCCCTTTGAGTCGGTTTTACATATGTTATGATTTGAACACTAATTGTTATGTGCTATGAACTCTCATTCCCCGGCTACCTCCTCGCTCGTTAGACTGGAATGTCGGAACGAGGAGATGTATCCTTAATGCTTAAATGCATGTTTTAGTAGGGATATGACGACGTTGTTGGGAGGCGAACGCAATGCGTTGATCGACCCGACAGTCAAATGTCGTATATTTGCGAGGTGGTGTCATTGCATGTAGCGTACCGCTTGTTTATGATGCTTGTGCTGTTTCCGCCTCTTTCGTGAAGGTTGACCGAATTTGGGGTACTCGGCTTCTGTGTTTGACCGAGTCTTGGATGCGAAATGTGTATCGCATGTCGAATCGGAAAATGTTATTCCGAGAGTCTGGCAAGGTTTAGACTAGGACCGTATTATTATCGTCGTCCTATCAGGAGGAATTGAGTCTACATATACGAAATGTTAATCGTGTATGCGTTCAGGGAAATATTTATCCTGTGGATGCGAATTGATCATACTTGCTATGTAAATGGTGCTAGTGCGTGTCATTAACCGTGAGAGATAATGTTACTAAAATCGAATGTTTGGATGGATGTTTATATGTTGATTATTTGTGACCGTTGGATGACTTGGCGTGGTTTGTTTGTCGAGTGTCTATCTTATCAAGTATATGCCGCTAACGGTGAGATGCAAGCCCTAGAGAGTATATAGTTGCCTAAGGGTGTCTTCCCCGAGTCTGTTTATAATCTGATGCGTACTGTTTATATGCCGAGTTCTATCTTATCAAGTATATGCCGCTAACGGTGAGATGTAAGCCCTAGCGAGTATGTAGTTGCCTAAGGGTGTCTTCCCCGAGTTTGTCTATAATCTAATGATTACGGTTTTTTACTTCATGCGCCTATATCTTTATATATTGAAATGCCTATTTATCCTTCTCGTAATTCACATTATATTTATAAATGTATGCTTCTATTTATGTATTTCTGTTTAAGTATGTTATTTGTGATATGACTGGGAGAACCTGGAGTTACTCCCCACTGACTGTGGCTTTCATGTTTTCATGAATGAACAGGTTGCTTGGATGGATATTGCTTGTTGTTTTTGGGTTCGGGTGTGCGCTAGCGGGCGTTGGCCTCGACGATTCACCCCTAGACGTTTCTTAGCTAGTTTTGCTAAACAACTTTGATATTCGATAACATATTTAGAGACTACGTCTCTTGTAGTATATTATAATTTAAGTTTGTAATTATTTGACATTCCTCGTACTTTTATTTTGGCATGTAAAAAGTTTCAAAAATATCGTATTTTCCGCTATATAAATTGCATGCTTGTTATGTTTTATTTCCGCTATCGCGAGGGTTGTCACAAAACACGTATGATAAGAGGTTAGTTTCTATTCGTACGGATCATGGCACCGAATTTGATAATCAAGCCTTTATAGAATATTGTAGGGAGAATGGGGTAGGACATAATTTTTCTGCACCACGAACCCCACAACAAAATGGGGTCATTGAACGTATGAATAAAACACTAGAGGACATGGCTCACACTATGCTTTTGTGTAGTGGCCTTCCTAAGAACTTTTGGGACGAAGCCATTAGTACTGCATGCTATGTGAACAATAGAGCTATGATTAGACCAATTCTCAAAAATACTCCCTATGAACTTTTAAGAGGGAGAAAACCCAATATAGCTCATCTTCGTTGTTTCGGTAGTAAATGTTTTGTCTATAATAATAGAAAAAGTAATTTAAGCAAATTTGATCCACGAAGTGACGAAGCTGTGTTTGTTGGTAACTCTAATCATAGTAAAGCTTATAAAGTTTTTAACAAAAGAACTTTGTGCATAGAAGAAAGTGTTCATGTTGTATTTGATGAAGATAATGTGCCTGAACAAGTTGAACAAAATGAAGAAGAAGACATGAATAATCCTGACTTTCGCCTTACAAGGGATGATTTACCAGAAATCAATGAAGAAGTTATTTAAGGAATCAATGATGAACTTGATAAATCCGCAAATGATCTTGAAAAGAGAACTAAGACAATTGTTGATGATACGAATGTCTCCTCTCAAAACAAGAATAAGGAAACCAAAGTTATAACTGATGATGCTATAACTTTGGACCCAGATCAAGATAATGTAACTAAAGTTGTATCAACTTCAGCTACAACCCCGGAGTCAAGCTCAACGAGAACCAATCTTTACTCTGAATCATTTGAGGAAAACGAGAGTTCATTAGATGATGATGAGCCTAGGAACTCTAAGAAATGGAAATATAAGAGTTCTCATCCTATGGATAGTATCCTAGGAAGTTTGAATAAGGGAGTTCAACAAGACGAATAATAAATAACTTTTGTTCATTCTATTCTTTTATGTCTACCATAGAGCCTACCAGCATCAAAGAAGTACTTGCAGAATCCGACTAGATTGTGACAATGCAAGAAGAGCTGCAACAGTTCGAACGTAATAAAGTTTGGCATCTAGTGCCACGACCCAAAAATCGAACTGTGATTGGTACTCGATGGGTATTCAGAATTAAATTGGATGACTCAGGAGTTATAGTTCGTAATAAGGCTCGATTGGTCGTTCAAGGATATAATCAATAGGAAGGGATCGATTATGACGAGACCTTCGCACCTGTAGCAAGACTTGAGGCTATTCGTCTGCTTATCGCCTTCGCGGCTCATAAAGGAATGAAACTTTACCAAATGGACGTTAAGACTTCATTTCTTAACGGATATTTGGAAGAAGAGGTTTTTGTTGAACAACCTCCCGGATTTTTAAATATCAAATTTCAAAACCATGTTTTAAAACTTGATGAAGCATTATATGGTTTGAAACAAGCTCCTAGGGCATGGTACGATAGATTGTCTAAATTTCTATTACAAAACAATTTTAAAAGAGGATCTGTCGACAAAACACTATTTCTAAAATCCGAGGGTTCTAATTTACTTGTTGCTCAAATTTATGTACACGATATTATTTTTGGTTCTACTAATAATAAATTGTGCAAGTATTTTTCAAATCTAATGACCTCAGAGTTTGAAATGAGCATGATGGGAGAATTGAAATTCTTCTTAGGATTGCAAATTCAACAAACTAAGGACGGTATAAAGATCCACCAACAGAAATATGTCAAGGAGTTAATCAGGAAATTTGGTATGGAGAACGCTTATCCAATGGACACACCTATGGTGATTGACAAAAATTTAACCTTAGATGAAAATGGTAAGTGTGTCGATGAGACTACATATCGAGGTATGATTGGTTCTTTATTATATTTAACTGCGAGTAGACCTGACATTATGTTTAGTGTACGTGTCTGTGTTCGATTTCAATCGTGCCCTAAAGAGTCAAATATGATTGCACTTAAACGTATCATACGATATTTAATTGGTACATCTAATTTATACTTATGGTATCGACTAGAGTGTAATTTTGATCTAGTAGGATATTGAGATGCAGATTATGCAGGATGTTCTTTAGATAGAAAAAGTACCTCTTGATTTTCTATGTTTGTTGGACCATGCATTATAACTTGGGGCTCAAAGAAGCAAAATTCAGTTGCGTTGTCCACTGCCGAAACCGAGTATATAGCTGCTGACTGGTATATTCTCAATTACTTTGGTTAAAGCAACAACTCTGTGATTATGGTGTAAATGTTGGTTGTATGCCTATATTTTGTGATAATACGAGTGGTATAATTATTTCTAAGAACCCAGCTCAACATTCCTGTATTAAACATATAGACATTAGACAACCATTTCTTACGCGACCATGTAGAAAAGGGCAACATTAAACTAGAATTTTGTAGTACTGAAAATCAATGGGCTGACATTTTAACAAAGGCGTTAGCGAGAAGACGTTTTGAGATTTTGCGGTTAGAAATTGATTTAATCAGTAGCAATTAAATTCGTCATATTTATTTTATGAACTTGCATGACTGGTTGGAATAAGCCAAGATTGTATGACTGTGTCCGTGTATTCTATTGCTAGTATATTTGTGTTTAATATTATAAATTTTACGTGAATTAATCAACCAATTTAGCTTATCTCAAATGTTTCATAAACATAAAGAATTCTTAGTAATATAACAATTAAATTACTAAAATGAAACTTATTTAATCATATTACAAAAAGATATAATTCTCACTTTCATATAAACTTAGTTCAATTTAAGGGATTAATTAATCTGTATCGCTATACAATTAATTAATGTACATGATTAGGGGATTGTCCTTTAGGTGTGACCTCAAGGGACCAACTGATCACCACCGTCATGTTGGAGTAAGTGTCCTCAACAATAGTGCGATCACATAATTAAATCTCAATAATAAGAATACAAAGGCATGATGAATATTATAGTCAACTGGTCAACATAAATCGGTAACGATTGGCTCAATTGAGTTTGACGTTACTGTCGTATGACGGTGGTGATCCGTTGATCCCTTGAGGTCACACCTAAAGGACAATCCCCTAATCATGTACATTAATTAATTGTATAGTGATACAGATTAATTAATCCCTTAATTTGAACAGGTTTAAAGTGAGAATTATATCTTATTGTAATATGATTAAATAAGATTCATTTTAGTAATTTAATTGTTATATTACTAAGAATGCATTATGTTTATGAAACATTTGAGGTAAGCAAAATTGGTTGATTATATTTACAAATTGTTGTAGATTATATTAACCAAATATGAGATGACCCATTTTATTTACATTAAATTATAAAATGTGACTTAAAATGTTAAGTCTAATTTATTTGTTATGAAATTGCATTTAAATTAGTTAAATGTACATTTATAAGCAAAGATTACATGTTACATGTCACATATGTGATAAATGACAAATTACAAAGTTAAAATGGAGTCCATTTTATGCTCAAGGGGCCGGTCCAAATAGGTGATTTTAGGGTGTTAATTAGTTGTTGTTTTTAATGCCTAAAACACAATCATTTCACCTAAAACACCTAAGGCCTACTCTAGTGTTATGGGTAAGACAAATAGGTAGGCATGCTTGCCTCTTTCCCATGCCATTGCCGGCACCCTCCCCCCTCTACATAATGAGAATTATTTCTCATTTGTGCAAAATGATTCTAAGGCTTTTCTTATAAAATATTCTCACACTACAACTTAGAGAAGTTGTTGTTTAAACTAAGTTCTTCATTTTATAATATCTTGAGAATATTACTAAGTGTAGTAATATTTATATTAGACATATTTTAAGCGCTACTACAATATTATTATACTAGTGTAGTATTTTGTAGTGTATTAGAGGCTGTCTTGGGTGCAACTAATTGGAGTGTTCTTAATCTAAGAACTTGGAAATCATCCTTATATTTTGAGCTCAAGAACAAAGTAAGAAGGTGTCCTATTTTGTGCCCAAAATCTGTTTAAACCAATGTAAGGAACAATTTATTCTTCTTTATTTGTATTTCAGTTATTCATGCATAAGATCTAATTAGTTTATTGAGTAAACTAAATGTTATATGATGTTAGAAGTGTCTAATATCGAGTTTAAGAAACTTACAAGTGGTATCAAGAGCTTTGGTTGTTGCATGCATAATCGATTTATAGTTTTTTCGAGTTAATGTAACTTAAAGAAAACTAGTAATTTGTGTTTTATAAGATAAAATCACAAAGTCATTTTTATGTCAATATATTCTGGTCCTAATATGATTTTAGGTCATTTAGATGATTTACTGAATTTTATATTGCTCAAATATGATTTTTAGTTTTTTATTTCATTTTAATGAGTAAAATGATGTTTAAAATGCTAAAAATAGTTAGACATATATTATTACCATGCAATTTTTACACAATATCACACATACATTTTACTTAATGTATGTAAAATTTCGTGTGAATTGGACTTGTTTCACATGATTTATGATTTTTATATGATAAAATAAAATAAATAAAGGTCAAATGGTTAAAAATACTTTCGCTTTGAATATGACCATGAAATTTTAGTATATTATCACATGCATGTTTTATTGTTAGACTAGAAAAGTTGAGACTAATGTAATTTGTCTAGCATGATTTATGAAGTTTTAATTTAAAAATGGCATAAATAGTGACTTATTTAGCAAATATAGCTAAAATAAATTTCATGTTAAGAGAAAATTGTTCCTAGTTGTTTAAATATCCCACATTTCATATATAAATTTGAAAATTTAATATGATTAATTTTCGCATACTTTATGTATTTTATTTGATGAAACCGATAAAGCGCAACCGATTTTTCTCAAAACCGATTCGAATTTTTAACCATGATTTTTGACATTATGAGTGTCATGGAAATTTTCCTGAATGTAAAAAAATTTAAAATTCAAAATTCAAAATTATTGTAATTAAATTTGGATTTATTATATTAAAATATGATTTTAAAGTCTAATTATGAGCAATTATATAACAACAAGTTGAATTATTGTCAAAAATTGAGTGATGACTAATTTTTTAGTCCTAAATCAGTTGGGATAATTAACTTTGACTTAAATATGATTTTAGTATTGTTTGGTGATTTTAAAATGTTATTATCACGCATTTCCGTAAAACCAGGTTATATTCGATATAAACCGTTATATAGGGCGATTTGGCATTTAAAATGAGCATGTTTTATACATATTATTATGATTCATATTTATTATGAATGTCATATTTTGGTTTATGTAATTTGGAATTATGTAATTTTATCTTAGTATGTCCTTAGTTTTAATCGATATTGCCCGAAATGTAAGGGAATATTGATTCGGTTGTAATTTAATGTGATCTCGTATCACTTTTATTGTATTATTTTACAAATGTATAATAGGAAATTATTGTAATTTTATTATTTATTTTGTAACTAATTGTATAACCGGAGTTTCCCAAAGATGGTGCCATTCGGAAAGGAGTTCCGAGAGAGAGACGGTGACCTTGTGAGGCGTGCTTATGAAGTTCAAGGGACCAAAGGAGTTGGTTTCCGAATTTGTAATAGATTATATGATTTTCTATTCTAGGAAAGGCCATACTAGGAGTTTTATTTTTATGCTTGCATTTTATTTAATATGTTTGCATGCATTGCTAAATCGCCATAACATGACATGCATATTTTATCGAGTCTTCGACCGTGTCAATTAAAATTATCGTTAATTCATCGATTTAGTTCACTTAAACGAGATAAATGATAAATTCACATGACCTCTCTTAATAAATAATTGAGATCAAGCCTTACCAAATTGTAGAACCCATGAATCCCAATTTCGCAAGGAAGTCGGCTCGGCTCACCGGGGTGCTAAACTTGTTACGTTGGGTAAGTGGGGTAATAAAGGTTATTATTTCGAAATTTGGATTGAGCTCAACGGAAGTATTCGCGACCGTAGCCGCATGTGTTCCGGGCTTAAGATAAATATTAAAGTAATATTATCGACCAAGAGTTCTAAAGTAGAATCGATTAAAGAATTAATCCACCGAATTATGTTAATGAGGGATGAATCGGCTTACCGTGCCCAAGTTGATATGAATTTGGATCTCGGAATCATTTATAATAGTTGGGTAGAGGTCACTATTTAAATGTTAAAACTTGTTTAAAATGTTTACAAGTATTTAAAATGATAAATATTGAAATTTCCTTTATGTCTAAAATTTGTAGTTAATATTTTTTAATTCGCAATGGCAAATGCTAATTTATCCACCACCACCAATGCTCCAATTCTCACGAATGTCTCATGGATTCGATCCTTTATGGATCGATGCAAGTTAGAAAAGAATGGCGCTAATTTTGCCGATTGGGATGCGCAACTCCGCTTGGCCGCGGCGGGTGACGACGGGTTTCGTTACCTTACCAAGGCCTCTCCCACCGCACCTTATGAAAGGTCAATCGTCGGCGCAAGGCGAGCCTATGATGCTTACCATAAAGAGTCTGCCACAATCAAAATTGTTTTGATCTTATCGATGGAGGGCGATCTTCAAGGGAGTGCCATAAGATGAGCACGACCTATAAGATCAATACGAAGCTTGTGACCATGTTTTCACAAGCTCCTAGGATCATACAATATGAGACGCCTTCCGCATTTTTCGACATGAACCTAAAAAAGGGCCAAAAAGTTAACCCTCATGTACTCAAATTGATTGAGCATGTCGAGACTCTCAAAATTGCAAGGGGTTGACATTCCTGAATAACTCGTTATTAAATGAGTACTTCATTCCTTGGGGAAAATCAAGGCTTATGTGCATTTTAGGGTAAACTACAATATCCAAAACATGAAAACCTCTCTTCATAAATTGCACAAGATGCTTGTGCAAACTGAGAGAGACATGGGGCTAAATGTTAGCACCTCCAAGGATGTACTCTATATTAATAATAAGAGTAAGAGAAGTTCTAGAAAGGTGGTCGTAAAGGGTAAAGGCCCTCCACCTTCAAGGGAAAGGGTAAAGCTATTGAGAATAGCTCTCCCATGCCCAAGAAGGGTGCCTCCAATGAGGAAAAATGCCATTATTGTAATGGCGTAGGGCATTGGAAGAGGAATTGCTCTAAGTATCTTGGAGATCTTAAAACTGGAAAGGTTGTTCCAGTAGGTAAATATTTATCCCTATCGTTTATGTTATGATCTCAACTTTAGTATATAGATACGAGTTGTGATTCTTACCCTATTACTTCCTCCGTTCCATAGAATAGTTTACGTTTGCGTTTTGCACAAATATTAAGAATGGGTGAAAACAAGTGGGGTACCTACTTTTACATATGTTAGTTTACCAAATTGCCCTCTTTGTTTGTTGTATTAAGAATGGGTGAAAACAAGTGGGGTACCTACTTTTACAAGGATAATATGGTAATTTAACCTAATTATTGATGTCCATAAAAAGAAACGTAAAGAACTAAGTGGAACGGCCTAAAATGGAATACGTAAACTATTCTATGGAACAGAGGAAGAAAATTGTAATTAGGGTATCCTAGCAAGGATAAAGACAAGGACAAGCAAGCCTAAGAAGGCTCTTCAAGGGAAGCTAAGGTAGCTACCCATGAATGAAGACCTATGGAAGCTTGGTCTCATTTTGAATTGTCTAAATTTTGGGATTTATTTTGAGACATTGTTTTTAGAACTTTTATAATTTCCTTGTTTGACATGGAAATTTGTTTAATTCCTTTTATTGACAATTGGTTGTAATTGGATTTAGTGACTTGGTTTTCAACCCAAGTCACTTGGTTTGTTGAAATATTTAGTTCTAAAAACTTGTCATCATACTCTACTTGCACTAATAACATAAATTGTATCGACTCAAATTGATCATATTAGTATTATGATGATTGAATCATTATAATAGAAGACTAAGAATTCGATTCTCACTTTGAAAGATCAATTGCAAAGTCAAAATTGAGTTATTGAACTCAAAGTAGGGAGTCTTCCAAACCAATTGGCCACACCACTTATAAAGATTGTAATTGACATGAATATGAGTACACCTCTTTAGCTTATAGAACTAGTTTATCTCGAAGCTAAGATTCGATGTCTTTACACTGAAGTCTTTAGTAGATCACTTAAGGTCATGTTGTGATACTTCTACCTCCCTCACTAGCATGAGTACAAAATTGTTTGTGGCTCATAAGGCTATCTTTAAAGAAAATAGTTGTATTTTTCTAAAGATAGGGTAGTAGAAAATAAGCCACAACAAAAAACTAGTTAGGAACTAGTGAGGAAACCAAAAGAAGATGTTCTTAGGTTAGACTCAAGACTAGTGAGGAGACTAAAAGAAAGCGTTCTTAGGTGAATCCTTCGACTAGTAACAAGACCAAAAGAAAAGGTTCTTGATACAATAAGATTATGATCAATGAAGTGGAAGTACCTAGAAATTTTAAATTTCGTTTTTCTAAAGAGACTTATGAAACTAAATGGAATCTATGGAAAGGAATGATATATTTGGAGTGGTCCAATAAATCATTCTATAGGCATGAAGATGTTTAATTTGGAATTGTCCAAATATAGCTGCATGGATAGACATGAAAATGTCTGAAAAGCTAAGTTAATGTGTAACTAGGCTTTGATCCATATCATCAGTAAAATAACTCATAGTAGATGTGTACAAGGTACACAACAAAACCACATATCCAAATAGAGATTTGGAATGGGATGTGTACATGACACAAGCATATGGTATCTACCAAGAGGTTATGATGATTTTTTCTATTATGAGATATAAGAAGAGTTTTACTCGAATTGTCAATAAGTCATGTATAGACATGAAGATCAGTGGGAGTTAAAGTCATCATGTAAAGACATGAAGTTCAGTGGGAGAAATAGTTTTCCACGTGAATAACGTATCACACATTGTGAGTGACATATTCATATTACCTTTTTGAAAGGAGTGGTTGGATTTTAATGTTGGATGAAAGAGGGCAACATGCATACTAAAATCAAAATCTATTGTGGAATAGAAGATTTTAGCTTGGCATTTAAAAAGTGTCTTATATTGATAAGATCTTTTATCTATTTCAACAAGTTAAAATAGGTTATTTATGTTGATGAAAGTGGGATCACTATGAAAGGGTCATAGTCAGCCACTGAACCTAAGAGTTGTTGATCACATGAGACCAATCATGTATGCCATTACATACACGTACCTAAATAAATTGTATGCTAGGAGCATGACAAGCCCATAACAAATCAATCCACATGAGTGTCATTGGATAGCCTACAAGAACATCCATAGAGTTCTCAAGGAGGACTAGGGATTCATTCTTCTGTTTGATAGAGAAAATTTGATATGTGGTAAAGGTTACACAAACCCAAATTTCCAAACTTATGAGGATTTATCGAAATCCTAGGCGTACCTTTGTTATACTAGAAGCAAATAACTAAAAGGATGATTGAAGAGTCAATCATTATAAGCTCTACAAATAGAGACCTAGTACATTATGATGAGGATAAGGTGGCTTACAAGGAGCTAATGGTAGATCCTTTCACCTAAATACCTATCAGTTATCATGATAACGAGTGGGAGAATCTTTCAAGTTAAAGAGCCCAACACTAGATAGAGATCTAGACATGTACGTAGATGAATTCATATTATTAAGAATAACGTTGGATGGAAGGAAAAAGCAATTCACAAGGTTGGAACAAATGAATACATGGCATATTCATTACACAAGCCTTTATTGCATTTAATATGATCGTCATGAATTGTCATAGACGAAATAAACTTTAGATTATATAATATGAAGCAATAACATTGTGTTGATTGCTCATATATGATAATCACATTTATCGTTTGAGTTTCTAAAACTCGTTTTGTGCTTTGTTATATCCAAATGGGTTGTAGAGACAATTTTGAACCCCATTAAAGTGGACTATAATAACATTGCATTGGCCCATGGTCACTTATATGAGGTGACATCTCGAAGTGACTAGATTGTGGTGCGATTGATGGCAAGTTCAAGTGTCATAGGGTCATAGGGATGACCAATCGATCACATAGGCGGACTGTATGAGACACTCTGTCGGGAAGTGACCGCTTATAGAGTTCTGGCAACTCATATAGCCTGGTCGTGGCAAGAGCTACTATAGTATTCTTTTTGAGTCAATTCTTTGACTAAAGACTTTCGCCTAAGGTGGCACAGTTTCAGAGTGACTTTGATTTATGCTCTACGACCTTCGTAACTGGGGTCAAATGGGCATATTTTGGGTCATGATGAGTTGTGGCTATTCGAAGGGAATAGTGCGATAGGAATTGTCCACCCCTTATCAGGGTTATTTTAAAATCTCAAGGCCACTCGAGGAGGAGTAAGCTGAAAATGCGTGGCCACGCTCGGAAGGTATCTATGGTAGATAATTCCGGTCAGACAGTTACTCTCCAGATCGAGGAACCCACTCTTTATATGATCAAATGCAAGTACGACATGCAAGACACCTTGCATTGAGTGAGAGATCGTAATAGGACAAGAGAATTGGTGACGCACACTTGTCTCGGACAAATGAGAGATTGTTGGAGTAAGTGTCCTCAACAATAGTGCGATCACATAATTAAATCTTAATAATAAGAATACAAAGGGATGATGAATATTATAGTCAACTGGTCAACATAAATCGGTAACGATTGGCTCAATTGAGTTTGACGTTACTGTCGTATGACGGTGGTGACCAGTTGATCCCTTGAGGTCACACCTAAAGGACAGTCCCATAATCATGTACATTAATTAATTGTATAGCGATACAGATTAATTATTCCCTTAATTTCAACAGGTTTAAAGTGAGAATTATATGTTATTGTAATATGATTAAATAAGATTCATTTTAGTAATTTAATTGTTATATTACTAAGAATGCATTATGTTTATGAAACATTTGAGGTAAGCAAAATTGGTTGATTATAATTACAAATTGTTGTAGATTATATTAACCAAATATGAGATGACCCATTTTATTTACATGTAATTATAAAATGTGACTTAAAATGTTAAGTCTAATTTATTTGTTATGAAATTGCATTTAAATTAGTTAAATGTACATTTATAAGCAAAGATTACATGTTACATGTCACATGTCATATATGTGACAAATGACAAATTACAAAGTTAAAATGGAGTCCATTTTATGCTCAAGGGGCCGGTTCAAATAGGTGATTTTAGGGTGTTAATTAGTTGTTGTTTTTAATGCCTAAAACACAATCATTTCACCTAAAACACCTAAGACCTACTCTAGTGTTATGGGTAAGACAAATAGGAAGGCATGCTTGCCTCTTTCCCATGCCATTGCTGGCACCCTCCCCCCTCTACATAATGAGAATTAGTATTTTGTAGTGTATTAGAGGTTGTCTTGGGTGCAACTAATTGGAGTGTTCTTAATCTAAGAACTTGGAAATCATCCTTATATTTTGAGCTCAAGAAAAAGTAGGAAGGTGTCTTATTTTGTGCCCAAAATCCGTTCAAACCAATGTAAGGAACAATTTATTATTTCTTATTTGTATTTTAGTTATGCATGCATAAGATCTAATTAGTTTATTGAGTAAACTAAATGTTATATGATGTTAGAAGTGTCTAATATCGAGTTTAAGAAACTTACACGTCATACGACAGTAACGTCAAATTCAATTAAGTCAATCGTTACTGATTTATGTTGACCAGTTGACTATAATTTACATCATCCCTTTGTATTCTTATTATTAAGATCTAATTATGTGATCGCACTATTGTTGAGGACACTCACTCCAACATTTTCTTCTCTTGTTTTCTCGTGTTTCTAACAAAAAAACGACGTCGTCTTCCTCCTCATCTCGGCTCGCCTCTTCCTTGGCCTCTTCCCTATAAAATGAAACAGGAATTTGTAATATGTGAGTGCATGGAATAACGGGTAAAATGGAAGTAAATCGACGCTAAAACCGTGTCAAATAAGGTCAAAAAGCATTGGAGTAAAGAGGGAAAGTGGTCTAAATTAATCGTATATCAGATGAGAAGACATACAATATGTACAAGGCAAACCTTCCCAATCCAGCACAAACTAAGGGGAGCCGTCCCTAGGACTCGGGATCGTCAGACTCATCGGAAAGAAATATGTTCCCTCTCAAGTACTCAGCTGTGTGTGTAGCCATCTCTTCAATGATGTTCCACGCTTTATCATCATCTATGTTTTTCCAGAACCTCTCATTTGCAGCGGCATCAAGAACTACCATATGGTCATCATATAGCCCGTTGTAGAACTAGTTGCAAAGAAACCATGGTTCAAAACCATAGTGAGGAACTGAACAAAGCAGTCTCTTAAAATGGACCCATGCTTCATTGATATCCACAGTAGGTAGTTGTTTAAAACTGGTAATCTGGCTTCACAAGGCATTAGTCCGCTATGGAGGATAATACCATTTGTTAAAAGCAAGGGCAGGGGACTTCTAATCTGTCACCCTTGATGCTTCTTTGTCAAGGTCACGATACCATTCCCTAGCATTATCTCTTAGAGAGAAAGGGAACAGTACTTTCTTCACTTTCTCTTGCGTTACCCCAGCGGTCAATAGAATGGAGCAACAATCATCGGTGAAGGTTTTCACGTGCTCACCGGGATCTTCAGATGCACCACCCCCAAATGTATTCCGCTCTACTAAGTTAATATAGGATGGGAGTTGAAGTTACCAAATTCTGAGGAGTCGGTGCGGATCTCGAAATTACCGTTAGTAGAAGTAGGGAATTGGAATCCCTTAGGAATGGACTTGAGAGTCGGCTAAAAATGGCTTAATAGTTTAGGCATGGTGATTGATGTATAAGAAAATATGTTATCTTGTTCAAAGGATTGTGTTACTGAAATAAACTGCTCGTACACAGCGTCAAGCGTACTCAAGTCTTCTGCTTCACGAATTTCTTTTCAAAAGTTTTGTCTAGCACGGAAAGTCTTTTTCGGTTTGGAATCAAACGGTATGAGCTCGGACCTGTAAGACCTGGGCATAAAAAAACTAAAAAGAAGAAATATGAGAACGGTCTCAAGGAACGGAGTTCCCTGAGACAAAAGACAGACTAGAAATAAGCAAATAAAATGACATCGTCTCCCCGACAATGACGCCAAAATTTGATCGGTTATGGCACACCTCTAAAAACTAACCCTACAATCTCTAACTAATGTAGTCAGATAAAGTCCGAATCGAATCCACAAGGAGACAAATCGTATTTTAAAATGCTAATGAAAAAGTATGTCTGGTAACAATTGGGTTTGTTTGATTTTTAAATAAACTAAAACTACGAGTAAAGGAGTAGTAACGTAAATGAGAAACTATAGAGAGAAGAAACTAAGGTCGTCATTCATTATCGATATTTACGGCACGTACGGGTCATAAACTAATCTAGTAAACCAATCTAGAGGGTGATGATAAGGTCTTATCAGATCGTCAATCGCCCTAGAATACACCTGACGGGCTCTCGCTGTGTATTAGATTAGTCTATCGTTTGCTATTAGTCAATTCTGTCCCAGGCTTTTGATCTTAAGTTAGGAATTATTAAATCATATAATCAATTCAGGGCTTAAACTAATTATCCGCGATTAATGATTGCAATTAACGATTTAGACAAGTAATGTCGATTGATTTATGATGAGTCATAATTATATACATGTTTATGCCTCCCCTTAGTTATTTTTGTGACGTTTTTGTGCTTAATTATATGATTGGATGCTCTTATATGTTAGAATGTCGATACTCCCGCTTTTGTGTGCTATTGTATAGATTCGTTGCGATTCGAATGCATTGGATCTCTTGTAAATCAAAATGGACTACGCATTTGGAGAATTTATGCTTGACATGGAGACCAAGAAAGAAACAAGAAGGCATGTCAAAGAAATATGTTGGAAAAACCAAACAAATGTGAAATGAGAAAAAAGAATGGGTGCTTTCACAAATGTCGACTTCAAACTTGAATATCTTGAGTTCTACAAATTCTATCAGGGTGATTGACATGGCAAAATAAATATCTTCCTCTTTTATTTCTAATGATAGGTCACACATCGAATTCCGATGAGTAACGAATAAATGACAGATGTTTGAAACTCATTGTGCGGAGTTACGAACCCGACTCGATCGAGCAGACTTACTCTTGCTCAATCGAGCAACCCAGTATTTGACGAGTTGCGTGTTTCCTAGAGCAGGTTTAGTTAATTAATTGCTTTAGTATAAATACAAATCTCATCTTTTATATTTAGTTTATGCTTTTTATTACTTTAGAACTCTTAGAAAACTTCATATTTAGTTAGATGGTAATTGGCCGGGTTTATTTTATCAAGAACATCGCTTCTTTAATTCATCCTTGTAATCGGTAATTGTTATTCTTTTATTATTAAGTTAATTCCTCAGTTATTAATTCTTTGGGATATTCTACATGGTACCCCTCAACTTTTTGACTTTCTACGTGGTACCCCTACACTTTTGGAAACATACATGGTACCCCTAAGTTTTCTAATTTCCATTAAGCGTAACCCCAATTATTTTTTCCGTCAGTTAGTATTTGTTTTGGACGTTATGTGCTGAGTAGGACGCCTACGTGGATGATGACTGGCTGTGACTATGACTATTACTTGGCACTATAAAACCCTCACTCTCTTAAGTTGTTTAACATACCTCTCCTCTGATTCTACCCTTTCATATCCAGACCTTCATCTTTATCTTTCTCAGTTTCTTTTCTCATCTTCCTCTTCGCATGAACTACCTCTCATTCTACCCTATGTTTCTTGATAACTAATTAAGTGTAATTATTGTCTTGATCTTCATCTATTTGGCGATTGAAGTATATATGATCATTTTCCCTCAATAATATCTCCATTAACACTTGTACAATATTCATCTTCATCTTCACTAGCACATTTTTTTTTGAAATCTTTTGTGATGGTAACATACTCTTTCGATAACCACATAACAAAATGATTACAATCTAGTGATTCAGGGGTTGTTAACGAAACCTGATATCATAATTATAGCGTTTCGACCACATCGATTGAAACATTGGTTCCTAAAATCAAGACCATCTATTGGTAAGTTTTTCCAAAAAGATGAAGAATCAATATGAGATAAATTAAGAAACAAAAAAAGCTGAAATAATTATCATAGAAATTTAAGAAGGAAGTAGAAAGAAGAAAGATGGAAGATGATGAAAAAAGAAGACATTAAATAATGTTTATTGGGAGGGGAATGGGGGAGAAAATGGCAGGAAACTATAGCTACTAACACAAAAGTCAGTCATCATCCAACTAGGCGTCTTACTCATCACTTAACGTCTAAAAACAATAGTAATTGACGGAAAAAATAATTAGGGTTACGCTTAATTAAAATTAGAAAACTTAGGGGTACCATGTATGTTTCCAAAAGTGTAGGGGTACCACGTAGAAAGTCGAAAAGTTGAGGGATACCATGTAGAATATCCCTAATTCTTTTGTTAGTCTTCTTTCATATGTCTTTAATTATGTTTTCCCTTAATACTATTGTTGTTATTTTAGATATCATGAGAAGCTAATCCTTTAATCTAGGGTTAAAGAGGATCTAGGATGTTAGAAGGGGGATTACTTGGTTAATTGTTAGATAAATCATAAAATTGTCTTTTGATTGTTGTTTTAATTCTAGTAGATTGATTTTGGCAGAATTAATTAACTAATATCGCATATTAGGATGTTCACCGACCGGACTAAGACTAATATAGGCTACGCAATCGAATCGAATAAGTTTAATGATACCGGCCACATGTTAGACTTAGATCTGAAGGGCATAGTTGAGTCGACCGATCTTATGACCTTAGGCAACTAAATTGACCTTTTAACTGATTAAATTCTTTCCCCGGATAACATTCTAGTGAACCCGATCCCCAGACCTTCTAATCTTATTGAGTTCTTCTTTACTTTATTGCAATTAGTTATAGTTTTCCGAACCAAACTTCAAGAAATTTTTACCTTGAAAACGGACTTAGTTATTAGTGAATAGACTTTTACCGCCTACATGTGAATTCGATACCCTACATACCGCTGACTATTATTTAGTATTAAGTTAGGATTACTTTGATTAAGGTGATACGACTTTAGCCTTATCAATTTACTAACCGCATTCAATTGTCCCGAATTAATCCATAAATCCCATAAACCCTAGTGAATAAATTAGCTACACATAATTTGATTAATAACAACAACAACAATAATAAAGGAAATTAATTCATAATCAAATATGAACTGCTAAACATAAACGTAAAGTAACAAAGAAGGGAATTAAATACAATAGAGATGATGAAGAACAAGAGTTTCAATAGATTACCGAGTAGAATAATCACAAGATTCGAATCAATCTAAGTAGAATAATAAAATCCTTAGAAGAGTAATTGAAAGTCCATAGACCTTAATTAGACTCCTCTAATTAGTTACTAAATTACTTGTTAATATAGTATTTAATGAACTATGTAACATGCATGCAAATATAAAGACATTATACAAAAGAAGAAATTTCCTCACATTGAAAAGGAAATTAAATGGGCACAATAAGAACTCCTTCTTATTGATCTTGAGCTATAAACAAGGATGATCCAAGAACAATCTCCAAATTACAAGACCTCCTTCAAGTTGCACCAACATGATACCAAATAATCTAATCTTATTATTAACTAGATAATAAGATAGATAAAATACTACCAATATTAGTATATAATACTATACTAGTAATACTTATTAAATATTAGTATAATGAGAGTTTTAGTGAGAGGATGAGTTTTAGAGAGAAGTGTGAATTAAGCACAAAATGAAGTAGTGAAAAAATGAACAACCATTATTCATTTTATAGGCACAATGGCCGGACCTCCTAGTCCATATGGCCTCTTATTTTTGTTATTTTATTCACATGCAATGTAGTAGAGTATGGTACTGTATGTAATGATTTTGGAATGCATGATATGTCATTATCATAAGGTTGCTTGTTTGCATAAACAAGAACAATTATCATCACTAATACTACTACCATTACCGGCCACTTTAGGCTCATTTTGGTCCATTTTGATTTTTGATATTTGTCCCACAAATACTTATTAATCATACGTTTAATTATCTAATATAATTAAGTGTTAATTTGATCATATCACAATAATATGACACAAATTAATAAACAATATGTACTTAATATTTAAGTGATAATTTATCATTATATCAATATATAATGGGTCCTACAATGCTCAGTTAGTTTATTTTACAACTCCTTGTAAATTTAATTAACTAATTACCTCTATCTCAAAACCTCAACTAATTTAGTAATTTAACGATTAATTATTAAGTTAGATCTTATTTAGTCATATTAAAATAAGATATAAATTTATTAGTCAGTTATCGCATAATTGAAAAATAAGCTTAATCGAATTTGAGTTCTTAACTCAATTTCTAACAACTAACTCTCGTACATATCAAATATATGTAATGGACTAATCAACTGTATCATATACAAATAATTAGTTACTATTTGGATTTCATCCTATAGGTGTGACCGAAAGGGATCAGTTGATCACCGCCGTCATACGACAATAACGTCAAACTCTAGTCAGCCAATCGTTATTGATTTATGTTAATCAACTGACTAATCGTGCATATATAGTCAATAAATATCTCAATTATATTCCTTAATGAGAGTAATTATGTGGCGCACTATTGTGGAGGATACCTACTCCAACAATCTCCCACTTGTCTGACACAAGTGTGCGTCACCAATTCTCTTGTCTCTTTATCACATCTCCCACTCAACGCAATGTGTCTTTCAGGTCGCACTTGCGATTGATTATATCTAGAGTGGTTTTCTCGATAGGGAGAGTAACTGTCTGACCGGAAAATCTACCATAGATCTCTTTCCGAGCGTGGCCACGCATTTACAGCAACTACTCCTCGAGTGGCCTAAAGATGTTTGTACCCAACGTGGGTGGACAATTTCCGTTGACTCATCTACTCTGTATGATGCAGATCACCATGACCTAGAAGATGTCCATCGGCCTCCTTTTACGGCACGACCTAGAACATCAACCAAAACCAATCGAAAAATGCACCGACTCATATAGACGGTCGCCAGTCAAAAGAATCGACTCATAGGAATAAGATAGAAGACCCTGCCACGACCAGGCATCAATTAGTTGATTTAAGGGTCTCTACAAAGGTCACTGTTCGACAGAGTGTCATACAGTCTGTTTATGTAATCGACCAGTCATCTCCATGACCCCATGGTGCTGAACCAACCATCGATCGACTTACAATCAAGTCACTTTGAGATGTCACCTCTTTGAGTGACTAGGGACAAAATACTAAGTTCGTTCTATTCACTTGAATAGGGTCCAACATTGTCTTACAATCTATTCGGATAAACAAAGTATTAAATTTAGTCAAACTAAATAAGAGAGTTTATAATAAAACTCAAACAATGAATGCAATTATCATATATGAAATAATTAATACAACATTCAATTATTACATATTACATAATCTAAAGTAATTCTGGTACACGTCTCAATCCCATTGTGACGACATGACCATCATGCTTAGCCTTTGATAAAGGCTTGGTTAAAGGATTAACAATGTTGTCATCCGTCCCAACCTTACAAATGTTAATTTCCTTTCTGCCCACGTAATCTCTAATTACATGATATTTCCTAAGTACATGTCTAGACTTATTACTAGACTTGGGCTCTTTTGCTTGAAAAATAGCCCCACTGTTATCACAATAAATCGTGATAGGATCTTTGGCAGTAGGGACTACTGCTAGTCCTTCAAAAAAATTGTCGAATCCACACAGCTTCCTTTGCAGCTTCAGACGCTGCAAGGTACTCTGCTTCTGTTGTAGAATCCGTTGTAACGCTTTTCTTGAAACTCTTCCAGCAAACAGCTCCTACATTCATTATATAAACATAGCCGGATTGGGATTTCATATCATCCCTATCCTTTTGGAAACTAGCATCTGTGTAACCTTTTACACGTAACTCAGTCTCGCCTCCAAACACTAAGAACGAATCCTTGGTCCTTCTCAAGTACTTAAGGATGTTCTTTACGCCTATCCAGTGACTCTCACCTGGATTTGCTTGGTAACGACATGTCATGCTCAAAGCATATGCAACATCGGGACGAGTGCACATCATAGCATACATGATTGATCCAACAGCAGATGCGTAAGGGATCAATTTCATGCGTTCAATCTCCTCGGGTTTGGTAGGGCACTCTGACTTGCACAAAGTGATCCCACTTCCCATAGGAAGAAAGCCTCTCTTAGAGTCTTTCATGTTGAACCGATCAAGAATTTTATCAATATAAATTTCTTGACTTAATGCTAGTATCCTCTTAGATCTATCCCTATAGATCCGGATACCTAAGATGCGCTGGGCCTCTCCTAAGTCTTTCATTTGGAAATGAATTCCTAACCACTCCTTCACAGAAGTGAGCATTGAAATATCATTCCTAATGAGCAGTATATCATCTACACACAAGACTAGAAACGTTACTTTACTCCCACTAAACTTCATGTATAAACATGGTTACTCGACACTTTGAGTGAAACCATTTTGTTTAATTACATGATCGAAACGATGATTCCAACTCCTGGATGCTTGTTTAAGACCATAAATGGATCTCTTAAGTTTTCATACCTTCTTAGGGTTTGATGGATCCACAAAACCTTCAAGTTGTGTCATGTACACTTCCTCTTCTAGAATCCCATCCAAGAAGGCGGTTTTGACATCCATTTGCCAAATCTCATAATTATGAAATGCGGCAACCGCTAAGATAATTCTTATGGATCGAAGCATGGCGACTGGGGCGAAGGTTTCGTCATAGTGAAGACCATGAACTTGGGTGAAACCTTTAGCCACCAATCTAGCTTTGTAAACATCATTATGTTTATCTATGCCACTTTTGGTCTTATAGATCCACTTACACTGAAGAGGCTTACCTCCTTAGGTAAATCAACCAAGTCCCATACTTGATTGTCGTACGTAGAATCCATTTCGGATTGCATGGCTCCTAGCCATAGCTTTGAGTCGGGACTAGAAATGGCTGCTTTGTAGGTAGTAGGTTCGTTACTTTAAAAAAGTAATACATTATAGTCATCACCTTCCTCTATAATACCAAGGTATCAATCAGGTTGATGACTAATTTTGCTTGACCTCCTAGGTTCCAAAGGAATTATGACCGTGTCAGACGAAGAGGGAACGTTTTCCTCGTCGTCCTTTTCCGTTTGTGGCTCTTGGACTTCTTTCTCCTACTCTGTCTTTTAGAAATAAAATCATTTTATAAAAAGACTGCATCACGAGACACAAACACATTGTCCTCGTGTTTATTGTAGAAGTAATAAGCACGTGATTCCTTTGGATATCCCACAATCAGACATTTGTCAGATTTGAATGCGAGTTTATCTTCAGACTTATTCTTAACAAATGCCTCGCATCCCCAAATTCTCATAAACGACAAATAAGGGACTTTCCATGTCCATATCTCATATGGAGTCTTGTTTGCCGCTTAAGTCGGGCTTCGATTTAGTTAAAATATTGCAGATAAGATAGCAAAACCCCAAAAAATAATCAGGAAGCTCTGTTAGACTCATCATAGATCGAACCATATCTAATAAAGTTTGATTTCTCTTTTCGGACACACCATTTAATTGAAGTGTCCCAGGAGGAGTCCATTGTGATACTATACCACAATCTTTTAGGTGTGAATCAAATTCATTGTTCAAGTATTCACCACCACAATCGGATCATAGGGCTTTAATATTTTTATTCAATTGGTTTTCTACTTCATTTTGAAATTCTTTGAATTTTTCAAAAGCATCACTTTTGTGCTTCATCAAGTAGACATATCCATATCTACTCAATTCGTCGGTAAAAGTAATGAAGTAGTGATAACCACCTCTAGCTTGGATAGTCATTGGATCGCATACATCCGTATGTATAAGCCCTAACACTTCACTTGCTCGTGTCCCTTTTTCCGTAAAAAGAGCACGAGTCATCTTGCCTAGAAGACAAGATTCGCATACACCATAAGATTCGTAATCGAATGGTTTGAGTACTTTAGATGAAACAAGTCTCTTTATGCGTCGTTCGTTTATGTGCCCTAAACGACAATGCCAAAGGTATGATTGATTAGGTTCACCTGTTTTGAGCTTCTTGTTTTCTACATGATAGACCTATTTTGCAATATCTAGAACATAAATACCTCCAATAGAAATGGCCTCGCCATAAATCATTTCATTAAAAGCAAAAGTACAACAGTTGTTCTTAATACAAAATGAAAAACCTTCCATGTCTAACACGGAAATGGAGATAATGTTCTTGGTAAGAGTTGGTACATAATAGCAATTATTTAAATACAACTCTAAACCATTAGGCAAAAGAAGAACGTAGGTGCCCACGGAAACTGCGCCTACCTTAGCTCCATTTCCCATGCGCAGGTCCACGTCACCCTTGGCTAGTGCTTGCGCGTCCTTCAGCCCATGTACATGATTACAAAGGTGAGAACCACAACCGGTATCAAATACCCAAGAAGATGTACTAGCAAAGTTAATATCTATCATATAGAGTGATGAAAGAATTTTATCTGACGTTGTCACACAACCGTCCTTCTTGTCTTTCAAGTATTTGGGGCAATTGCGTTTCCAATGCCCTTTGCCATTACAATAATAGCAATCCGAGTCCGCGTGTTTGTTGACTTTGGGCTTAAAAAAGACCTTGCCCTTTCCCTTGCCGATTTTCTTGAAAATAGTCTTACCCTTTCCTTTGTCCTTCTTCACCCCAAGGCTCATGTTCTTCAATTTCATTGAAAGAACGTCCTTGGGTTCACTCCTACTAGCCTTGTGACAACCCTCGCGAATGCGGAAATAATAAATAAACAAGCATGTGAATTATATTGCGGAAATAGGTATTTTTTTAAAAACTTTTATACATGCAAGTTAAATAAAACGAGGAGTGTCAAAATATTTCAACTAAGTGCGGAAAATGACAAAGAGACGGAGTCTCTCAAAATGTTAACAAAGAACAAGTGTTTAGCAAATAAGCTAAAATCGTCTAGAGGTTAATCTTCCAGGGACAACGCCCGCTAGCTCACACCCGAACCCCAAAATATCCCAAAAGGCATCCAAGCAAGCAACCTGTTCATTCATGAAAAACATGAACGCCACAGTCAGTGGGGAGTAACTCCGGGTTCTCCCAGCCATATCACCTTTAACGTACATATAAGGATATACAAAAGTAGAGCATGCATATATAAATATACATGTGAGTTACGATAAGAAAAGATAGGCAATACAAGATATAATTATAAGATCACATGGAAATCAAATCCGAAGCCATCATGTTATTCAAAGACTCGGGGAAAGACACTCTTAGGCAATCGAATACGCTCACTAGGGCTTGCATCTCACCGTTAGCGGTATAAGATTGATAAGATTGAGACTCGACAGACAAACCAGTCAAGTCATGCGATGATCACATTAAATCCAATATATTATCATCCATTC